>JALJCO010002898.1:0-289939 GCA_023101725.1 Atherinomorus stipes | reverse complement strand
TGTTTATCAGATAGTGCCGTTACCAAGTTTAAAGAATCTATTTCATCACTATTTCCTACAATGCCAGATGTTAACGTCACAGAAAGCATCTATTCAAGCTTTACTCCAGTTCACATTGATCAGCTTGCTGATAAAATAGCAGTTTCAACACGCACAGTACTAGATAATGTGGCTCCATTAAAAAAGAAGATCATCGGTCAGAAGAAGGAAGCTCCTTGGTTTAATTCCCAGCTACGAGCTTTAAAACAGACATCTAGACGTTATGAGAGGAAATGGCGCGCATCTGGCTTAGAGGAGTCTCGCTTAATCTGGAAAGAGAGTCTAATTGTTTATAAAAAATTCTTACGTAAGACTAGAACAGCTTACTATTCATCATTGATAGAGGAAAATAGGAATAATCCCAGGTTCCTTTTCAGCACTGTAGCCAGGCTGACGAAGAGCCGTAGTGCTGTTGAGCCATGCATTCCCGCGACTCTCAGCTGTGACGATTTCATGAGTTTCTTTACAAACAAAATTGTTTCTATTAGAGAGAAAATCCATGACATCCTCCCAGCTACTAACGACTTCTTACCCCCTGCAGGTTTAGAGACATCTGTAGATGCTGAATTATGTCTGGATCATTTCTGTCCTATACAGATATCTGAGTTAACCAAACTAATAGTGGCATCCAAACCTTCTACCTGCATTCTGGATCCCATCCCAACCAAGTTGCTAAAGGAAGTCTTTCCTTTGATTAACACTTACCTACTAGATCTAATTAATTCATCGCTATTGGCAGGATATGTACCTCAGTCCTTTAAGACTGCAGTAATAAAACCTTTACTTAAAAAACCTACTCTTGACTCAGGAGAATTAGCCAATTATAGACCGATATCCAACCTCCCCTTTATGTCTAAAATTCTTGAGAAAACAGTTTCAGCTCAACTTTGTGCCCATCTGAGCAGAAATAATCTGTTTGAAAAGTTTCAGTCTGGTTTTAGAGCTCATCATAGCACAGAGACGGCACTGGTGAAGGTTACTAACGATCTTCTCATGGCTTCAGATAAAGGACTCCTGTCCATACTTGTCCTGTTAGATCTCAGTGCTGCATTCGACACCATCGATCACAACATTCTGCTACAGAGACTTGAACATGTTATTGGAATTAGAGGAACTGCATTAGATTGGTTCAAGTCATACTTATCTGATAGATTTCAGTTTGTTAATGTCAGCAACGAGTCTTCATCACACACCAGAGTAACTCATGGAGTTCCCCAGGGTTCTGTGCTCGGACCAATTCTCTTCACATTATATATGCTTCCTTTGGGTAATATCATCAGACAACATGGCATAAATTTTCATTGTTATGCAGACGACACTCAGATATACTTATCTATGAAGCCTGATGAAACCAATCAGTTTGTTAGATTACAAAGATGTCTTAGTGACATAAAGACCTGGATGACCCTGAACTTTCTGCTTCTAAATTCAGACAAGACCGAGGTTATAGTCTTTGGACCCGAAAAACTCAGGACTAAATTATCTAGCTTTATAGTTGATCTGGATGGCATTAATTTGGCTTCCAGCACCACAGTGAAGAATCTTGGAGTCATTTTTGACCAGGATTTGTCTTTCAACTCCCATATAAAACAGGTTTCTAGAACCGCCTTCTTTCACCTACGTAATATTGCTAAAATTAGGAACATCTTATCTCAGGACGATGCAGAAAAACTAGTCCATGCTTTTGTTACTTCCAGATTGGATTACTGTAATTCCTTATTATTGGGCTGCCCCAAATATGCCTTGAAAAGTCTCCAGCTGATCCAGAATGCTGCAGCCAGGGTTCTGACTAGAACCAGCAGGAGAGATCATATTTCTCCAGTTCTAGCTTCTCTTCATTGGCTCCCTGTTAAATCCAGGATAGAATTTAAAATTCTTCTTCTCACATATAAAGCTCTCCATGACCAAGCTCCATTATATATTAGAGATCTCATAGTTCCATACATTCCAAGCAGAGCACTTTGCTCTCAGACTGCAGGCCTTTTGGTAGTTCCAAGGGTCTCTAAGAGTGGAATGGGAGGCAGAGCGTTTGGCTATCAAGCCCCCTATTATGGAATCAGTTACCACTTCAGGTTCGGGAGGCAGACACCCTCTCTACCTTTAAGATCAGGCTTAAAACCTTCCTTTTTGATAAGTCTTATAGTTAGGGATGGCTAGCCTTCCCTTAGTTAAGCTGCTATAGGTTTAGACTGCTGCGGGACATCCATGATGCACTGGGCTCTTCCTCTCCCACCATCTCTGTCTCTCCATGTAGAAACCTGTGACAGTATTGCATCATTAACTGTGTTCTCCTCTCTCAGCAGATCTGGCTGGATAACGTTGCAGTGTTTGTTGGTCTCCCTTTCTGTCTTCTCCCCCCCCAGCCGGTCGAGGCAGATGGCCGCCCTACCTGAGCCGGGTTCTGCCGGAGGTTTTTCCTCCCTGTTAAAAGGGTGTTTTCCTTCCCACTGTCGCCACCCCTCCGTGCTTGCTCAGGATGGGGGATTGGACCGGGTCAAGTCAAGATTCGATCCAATCTGTTGGTTTCCTTAACTAGGCTATTATGAATCTGACCTGAATTTTTCTGTCTGTTTAAGCGCCCTGAGGTGACATTGTCATGAATGGACGCTATACAAATAAAGTTGAATTGAAAGTTGAATTGAATTGGAAAACTGGCAACTGGTTCAAAGAATTTCACCATATGGGGAAAATTTCCATGTTCATGTTGCTGATAATCTGCGTGGAGAGGAGGCGGTGGATCTGCAGCCGGGGGTCAGCTCTCCACTGGGCTCCTGCTGCTGGACTGAGCCGCGGGTTTGTAGAGGCTGGGGACTGTAACGTTACAACGTTGGTGAAAATGTAGGAAAGACAGAGAGCGCAGTATAGAGGTACTGTAAGTCATCTCATTCATTGCCCAGCTAACAGAGGAACATTCCCCGAACGTTGCATTAAGGTCGCGGGAAGGTTCGCCGCGACCTGCGGCCAACGTTCACTGAACGTCGTCATGGAAAGTTTTCTAAAGGTTTCGGGAACGTTGCCTGAAGTTCACTGTTTGTTGTACATATGTACACATGTATACACATGTACTGTATAATATTAAATAGTATTGTGTATAAAATGCGGCTGCCTGGCGCCCAGCTGTTGCTGCTAGCTACCTTCCACTGTTAGCCTGCTTCGTACTGTAGCTTAGTTCATGAGCGCAGATGGAGGGAACGTGTCCCCCCGAGTTCCCGCAGCTGACTTCTGTCATTATTACAGCAGCAGTTGTGTTTCGAATCATCAGACACACATGCAGCTCATCCTGCTCTGTTCATCTAGATCAGGATGTCCAGGTGGTCCTTGAGGACCCCTGTCCTGCAGGTCTTCACTGTTTCTCTGTTCAACGCACCTCACTGATACTAAATGGATCCAACAGCCTATGAAGTTCTCCTTAGTTGGAGTCAGGTGTGTTGGAGCCAGGACGCATAGAAAACCTGCAGGATTGTCAAGGACTGGAGCTGGACATCCGTGATCTAGAAACTTAGGCGTCAGGACAGGGGGGCACCAAACCATAATCTCGCCTAGGGTACCAAAGTGGCTAGAACCAGCCCTGTTCAGACTAAAGGTGGTAGTGGCGTAAATTTCTTAAGTATTGTAATATTTTGTTCATATACGTTCATGGTATGTTTAACAGTCAAATTAAAAGCAGTTGTTGCTTTTAAAAGCATGATGTAAGTGGTTACTTTCTGCAGATTCCAAACCCTGTTAAACAGACACCTCCCCCTAGTGGTAAAGATGGGTATTTGAAAGAAAAGATGTTTTCCTTCAAATGACTTCATATTCCAGCACTGTTGCGAATGTACGGTGGCTGTCAGTGGCCAAAATTCTCCCAGACATAAAGATGTTTTAACCTGTGAGTGGATCCAGTGGTCTCAGGTCTAGCTATGACTGCACTATGAGTAACTATTTTTAATGTCTTTTAAGGCATTACTGATCCCAAACAGTGCTCTAACTCCCATTAAACAAAGCTGGTACAGCAGTTTTAAAGTTTAGAGGGTTCTTCCTTCACACATTGTTTTGTCCATTCAGGGACACCGTAGTAAAAATGGTGGAACAAATATGGCAGCCTCTATATGTGCACCCGCAGCAAGTAGATATAAATGACTTATTCTAAGAAAATAAACATCTATGCTAGTGCAGTGATTACACATCAATAGAAGCACAGTTTTGAATTTGTACCACATTTTTCTGCCATTGACCTTTTTTTACATACTGTACCTTTATGCTTATACAAGAAATGTTTCAGCTGCTCTTGTGTAAAGAGAATATTGCTGTTAAAAAGCAGCTTATTGGTTTGAAGTGTTTACAAACTAAGTTATACGCTTTTATCCACATAGCAGTTGATTCAAAAGTATTTAAAATAATTTAATTCATTGTTGAATAATGGAATTAATTCTGTGATTAATCACAGAAGGTCATGCAACTAATAGCCATTAAAATGTAAAATCTTTGCCTAGAGCTGTTTTTTTATATACCAAACTTAAAGCATCTTTTCTAAAACACTAAATGACAGATTAAGTCTTCAAATGACAAAGAATTCATCCAATTTTTAGAACATTTATGAAAAACTATTTTTCCATTATATCAGTAGCATACAGGTACAATTTATTTAAAGTTTTAAATTCATAATGATATTTTGTCTTTTTTTAGTTTACACCTTTCTTTGAAATGAGGTGATTACTTCCAGGCTTTGTCCTGTACATGCTGTTCACTGAGGACACTTTCTGGGAGTAATCATTAATGAATCTAACACTGTCTCATATCACATTTCCAAAATTAGACGTGTTATCTATAATGTGCTACAGCACAACTGTTTGCTGGCCCTGAGCAAAGAACAGCTTTCACCAGGAGCACGAGGACGAGGTTATTACATGACTGTCATGTTTACACAGTCAGGTCCAGTATAGTGTCTTGTATCTTTCATTTCAGAGAAAACAATAAAACAAAGTAAAAACTGAGCCCCGACTTGGATGTTAATTTGAAGCGGCACTGGAAGAACAGGAGTTCAGTGTCCCTCTCATTTTTCTGCTGTTTAATGTTTTCTTTACTGCTGTTGCTACAATTGTCTAACTGATGCTTGTTTTAAACTAAATGGAAAAAAAAAACAGTTGAAAAAACTGATCACAAAAAATGTTTGATATTCACATATAGCATTAACAATTATTGTTTTCAGCTGGATTTATAACCAAGTTTTCAGCTTCATTTAGAAATACTGTCAGGTGCTTCAATATCACAGTTTACTTTTATATTAATACTAAAATAAACTTTACTTCCAGGGAACTTTTTAAAATTACAAAGTCCTTCACATATGATACAGGTGATAAAATGAAACCTAAAATATCAACTGTATAGCAGTAAAATAGTGTAAAATGAGTTTTAAGAAGGTATCAAAATGATAGAATAAACATTTAGATCAATAGGCAGTGAGATCAAAAGCCCAAACAGCATCACCTTTAGTGACAAGTTGTGATTTATGAATTATTAGAAAGGCTGTTATGATCTCAGGCACTGAGGTTGTTTATTAAAGGTTAAAAATGTCAGATAAATAGGCCTGGGACTGGTCATATCAGGCTTTAAAAACAAGCAATAAAACCTTTAAAATCAGTTCTAAAACTCACAGTAAAGCAATAAAGGGAGGCAGGGACTCCCTGGTAATATGCCCACTTCTTTTTATAACTGTTAAAAACATTAACAGTTATTCTATGTATCCTGGACATATTTGTCCAAGAATAAAAAGCAACACTGGTCCAAATCTGGACAAGCTCAAAGCTTGGATGACTTTCTGTTGATCAGTGGAAGAGAGGAAAAGCATGATATTGGAAAGTTGCTTCTTTTGCACAACAGGTCTGCAACACTGTTCTAACCCATCATTTAAAGACCTTTTACATTTTATACCTCTTTGAGTGCCTGGACCTGGATTTTATCCATCTTTGGTTTATCTTCGGTCTGCGACACTATTGCTCATGGGTCAAAGGACAACTTAGAGTCAAACATGGCAGCAGAACTGTACATGTCTTCGTGGGTATTTTAAGTGAATCCAAATAAATGCAAAATCAAAATAAACGTCTGACCAAAGCACCAAATAAAAAATGGACAGGTGACATCAAGTTACAGTTTGCAGGAAAAAAATGTGAAAAACATTGATGCATAAAAAATGTATACACACACACACACATATATATATATATACATATATATATATATATATATATATATATATATATATATATATATATATACACATGTATAGTAACATAATGCTTCCATGGTGGTTTTGTTGCTGTTTATATCCAAGTTTCTGAAGCTGAATCTGGTCTAAACCAGCTCCATCACTTGTTAAAAGGTGAGTATGATTTGTGACTTACTTGTGAAGCCATTGACAGCTACTCTGTTGGGATGGTAGAATCCTTTCTTACAGTCGCACTTGTACTTGTCCAGAACAAACCCGTGACCAGGGAGCGGCAAACACTGTGAACAGAAGCACACAAGCAAAACACATCAACTATACAATAAGAAGATGCACTCTGAGGAAGAACATGGTTTCAGCTCAACTGTCCTAGCGTGCAGATGAACCTCGCGGAGTGAACTGTGGGATGATTGTCCAGAGGATATGGGTCTAATTATTTAAGCAGCAAGTCCACTCACTGGCCAACTCTGCCTTCTTGCTGCTCAATATTGAATTAGTGGGGCCTCTTCCATATGATTGAAAGTCTGATAGGCGACTGACTGAGGGTGGCTGAGAGGAACATGAGGGGCGTCAGGGGGCCGACTTGGCAGACTTTGTGAGCTGTTTGCCAAATTAGAAGATATGATTAATAGCCCATTTAAGAGTAGACTTGTTTGCCTGATTAGAGAATAATCATTAATTCTCTTGTGGAAATGAGATTTCATCTTGTTTGAACACATTTGGGCCAACAAAGACAATATTTTCCTTCACTCTTACTCTCCCTTTTACTCCATAACACTTATTTTCACACTTTTTTCTGGGCAGAGATGATAATAAGTTATGATTCCCAAGAAAGGATGTGGCACTCAGAATAGAAACGGTACTTCAGCTGACACTTGACACGCTGTGAAGTGTTTGTGACCTGACAGAGATCTAGAGGCAAGGCCGGCAGCAGTGTCTAAATGAAGCACCCGACACTGTGATGCTCTTCACAGCGGACTGGACTCTGCATGTCTTAAGAAGCAGCTATTTCTGACAGTCTCTCAAGGTCCTTGGTGAGGTTGGAATGCATTTTTCAGTTGGAGTGTGTTGGACCCTTGGTTAAAGTCTTGAGAGGCCCATCAAGACTCAAAAGCACAAAGTAATTAGCAGGTCACTATTCAGCAGAGTTCCTTAAATAACTTCCACTGAAGAGCATTTATTCTGTGGAAAATTTGTATGCTGTATATACTCAGTACTGACACAGTGTTCAATCAGCCTATAATGTTTTGAATAAATCATTGTTAGGACTGGGATAAACGCTTATTTTTGCAACGATTAATCTCGCAATTATTTTTCGATGCATCAATTAATCCAACGGTTAATTTTTTCGGTTAAATTTTATTAGACTTTCAATTACCTCCCCATAAACTGACTTACAGCAATTTATAAATGTTGATATACTGTACATTTCTGAAATGAAAAAAGAACACACAGGACACTTTATTAGGTACACCTTGCTAGTACTGGGTTGGACCCCTTTTGCCTTCAGAGTTGCCTTAATCCTTCGTGGCATCGATTCAACAAAGTGCTGCAAACATTCCTCAGAGATTTTGCTCCATACTGACATGACAGCATCACGCAGTTGCTGCAGATTTGTTGGCTGCACATCCGTGATGAGAACCTCCCGTTCCACCACATCCCAAAGGTGCTCTGTTGGATTGAGATCTGGTGGCTTTGGAGGCCATTTGAGTACATTGACCTCATTGTCATGTTAAAAAAAAACAGTCTGAGATGATTCAGGCTTTATGACATGGCTCGTTATCCTGCTGGAAGTAGCCATCAGAGGATGCTACACTGTGGTCATAAAAAAGGGATGGACATGGTCAGCAACAGTACTCGGGTGGCTGTGGTGGTTAATCTGCCCCTGGCATGAAATTTGCGTTTTTTGAGGTTTTTGATCATATATTTTAGTTTCCCCAGCCTGCCTATGTCCTCGAAGGGGTTAAATTATAGATTCATGTTTCCTTTTTCCCTGTGTGTGTCTGCCTACGTGGCTAAGTTAGCATTCACAAATGGGCTGATTGGCAGTTCGGCGTATTTTACTCCTCGTGCAGCTTGTGACCCCATGACTTCCAGCCAATTACCCCCCTCCCCCAAACTACACTCTCCAAGTCCCCCCTCTGAGACCTACGACAATAAAACGACATCATAGTGTCCAGTTCGCATCAGAACTGCTCTGTACGAAGGACAACAGCAATCTTTTTTTCCTCCCCACTGAAAAACTTGTGGATGATTTCATTTCTGCAGGAATGTGCCGACCGAACTGGCAGAAAATCTCCCTGCAGCTCCGTCTGCTCCACAGGAGGTTATAACGGCTTCCAGCCACCACGAAGAAACACAGAGTTTCTTATAAACATTTCTCATTATGTTTGTGTCTTTTATCTCTGAGGGAAACTGATGTTTGTGGTGATTCCAGTTTATAATTCTTCCCGTTGTGCACGTGTGTTTGGCTGAGGACTCTGGTTTGCAATCAGTGATCATCATTGTTTCTGTACTGCTCAGCTCAGACGAAGACACGTATGGGCGAATGTCTCCGGGCATCTCCGTATCACTCCGCCTCCTCTCCACGAGAGCACCATGACAACAGAAGCAAGCGTGCATCCTGGTCCCACCCACCGAACCTCGGTCATTGTACGGCAGTGCTAACGCTAGTGCTAACTAGTAGCGCCTGCTATTCTATGACAAGGATGAGCTATGGTGAACCATCACTTTCATACAGTATTGAGGTACTTAAAGTGTGACTAAAAAGGGACCAAAAGTCACCGGGAATTTCATGCCACTGGCACTTTAAACCATCTCACATTGGTACTAAGGGGCCCAACTTGTGCCAAGAGAATCTCTTCCACACCATTACACCACCACCACCAACCTGAACCGTTGATACAGGGCAGGATGGATCCATGCTTTCACGTTTTTGACACCAAATTCTGAGCCTACCATCCAAATTTAAAAGCAGAAATTGAGACTCAGCAGACAAGGCAACGTTTCTCCATCTTCTATTGTCCAATGTTGGTGAGTCTGTGTGAATTGCAGCCTCAGCTTCCTATTCTTATGACATGGTCTCATGGGTTTCCTCAAACAAACTAGACTTGAACAACTCTGCGTGGTCTCATGGTTGTTTTCTGAAACGTTTTGAGGACGACACCATCGTCATCACGCCGTGACGCAAGCAGAAAGAGACGGCAAAATTTCAGTCCAGCTGGTGGCGTCACCACCTGTTAGAGTGCGATATCTGTCACTAATAGACAATATATGCATGTACATGCGTCGTAGTTGACGTTGGTGTAAATTTTCTTTTTTAAATGTTAAAATAAAGAACAGCCCCTCTTCAGTGCAGCAGAGCATGCTGACCGAGAGAGAGTCAGCATGAAGGGAGCTCCGGCGAGAGACAAACAACCACTGCCAGAGATCCAACACCACCCCAACCCACATGACAATAGTAAGTTTGTTCATTCTTTCACTCATCTTAAAGTATAGGTGAAATGAAGGAATTCTGCTGCAGATTTTTTGCTGTCCTGCATTGAAACAACAAGCCACCAAACTGGGCCCTGATCAGACAAAAGTAGAGCTGAAAGCGCTCATTGTCGGTGTGCGACTCCTGGAGTAAATATTGAAACTCATCAAACTCACCTCTAAATAAGCTGATAAATCCAGACATGGCGCAGAGTCACCCAAAGTCGTTATTCTCTGGCCTTATGGAGCAAATAAAGCCAAGCCACTTGCTCAATTTCATCCACCATTGTACGCAGAGGCAGGCAAAGAAAACAACCGGGTCCATTACTTTCTCTGACGCGTGTCTTGAAAGTCTATGTGTTTTTTTTCTCTGAATGTCAAGCCTCCGGACGAACATCCGACTTTAGGTTTGAAGCGCGTTTTTGATGCTGAAATTGCTTTTGGTCTGACCGCACCATTAGACAGGGTACTCTTTATCACTGGTGACTGTTTTAACATATTTTATTATATTCTAGTTGCAGGAGGTCGCTGAAGCTATGGCTAGTTCAAGTCAATACGATCACCTTGCTAGCTTGTTATTAGAACCTAGAATCCTACCCACTCCACAGAAAACCTGAGGCAAATCAGTTATAACACAGAACTATCTTTGTGAAGACTGTGTTTAAAGAATAATGTTACCAATAACACTAGCTTTGCATCACAAATTATGCATTACATTTGTAGGACTAGTTTCTCTCCAGCTGCGGACTTAAAGTTTTCTTCCTGGTGGTATTCCAGGTTCATGGAGACGTTCAGGGTGTCTATTTGATGAAACAAATTTGGAATAGTCTTCAAAATCCGACATATCCTCATGCCGTTCACACGTGGCCATATTTTTGACTGTACATTTGTGTAACCAAACTCCTTTGTGCATGTATCGGCTGATAATATCCACTGCCACCTACAGGAAGTAAAACTATGTTGCTACTACCATCACAATACATCACAATGCAAGGTTAGTTTTATTGGTAACATTATTCTATTAACATGTTCATTTACATAGGTAGTCTGCATTATAACTTATTTGCCTTTGGTGTTCTTTGGAGTGGATAAAGTTGTATTGAATGACAGGCTAGGTAATCCTATTGACGTTTGTGAGTCGTAGCATAAGTAGTGCCTTTGGTAACTTGAAAATGAAGCCCCGTCATAAATTCCAAACTCCCTTTTAAAACTGTGTGTTTCAGCTGATCTGAGGCTTTCTGGGAGTTTGCTCCAGACGTAAATAGGGTTTAACGGGTTAAATGTCTTTAAGAGTGTCTGAGTATGGAAGGAAGTGTTTTTCAGTGGGAAGTTGCTGCTTTAACTCAACAAAAACTTTATTCTTTAGGATTCATATTTGGCTGAAAATTTCCTGTGTGTTCCCAATATGTTCTCACAGCACTGAGCAGAAATAGACTACACTAGAATACACAGAAATAGATGCACACAGATGAACATTTCATGTTCTCTCTACCAATTTAAGCTTATTGTGTGCAATTTTACAGCATTAGAACGACATATAAAGTGGTTTTGGTAAAAGTACAGGGTGGAGTGTTAGTCCTCTACAGTACATGATGCTCATCCTCTGGCTCACTTCATGTGTTTTGTGCTTATTAGAAGCGACACACAGCCTTATTGCTGTCCTCTTTCCAAAGCAGCAGTGTTATGTGTGTGTCTGCTCTGTGTCACTTTTACTGCATGCGAAACATTTAGGGGCATCTGTAAATTCTGGAATTAGAAAATAAACTGGGTTTTACTCTCCTCACACAGGCACTGCACTCGCACACATGTAAAAGCCCCCGATGCAAGAGTGCAAACACACATGAGAGAAAATCACTGCTGGCCTTAAATGACATGAGACATGACAGGTGAGTGCAGACAGCCCACTCATTACACAGAGATTTTAAAGGAAACCAGAACGGCAGGTCTGACGCTGGCGTGTGGGATGAAGGCGTAGACTAATGAAGTGTTAACTGTCTGCTCAGGAAATGGTTTGAATTTCACCCGGTAGTTTTAATTCCACACATCCTGCCGTCATCAAAGTCAAGGGATGAGTCTGCAAGATGGATGGTTCAGTGAGCTGAAGTCTTTCATTTCGGTTCAGGCTGCCAAGTTGTGGATTCCATCAATAAAATCCACCTGGTGTATCTCTGAATGAAGACTGGTGCGACATGAGTCAGGAAGCTGATTTCATCTTTGATTCCCAAACAGCCATCTCCTCAGGACAGCTGCAGCTACTGCCTGCCATTGTTAATGTGCCCACCTCATGGAGGCACCAGGGGAAACGACCAGAGACAGGTCTGTGTGTGTGTGTGTTTGTGTGTAACTATGCATATTTTTACTGTGTGACAGGGAGAGCCAGGAATAGCCCTGGCAGTACATCCCAGTCCTGCCTGCTGCGGTGACAGATGAAGGGCTCGGATGTGGAGTATGTTGAAGGGAGAAGCAGCCCACCTCCCTGCCACCTGCCATCAGTCACATGTGATCTCAGCCAGACGCCGAAGCCATTTCAACGGGTCATAAAATGCAGGTTGTGATCCAGGTCTGAAGTGTCTCCACACCAGTGTAGGGGACTGAGATGGCTAAGACAAACCTCAGATGTACTGTGAGGTTATACAATAGACATCCTCTGCAAGAAGTGACCGATCTGGGAAGTATAACACCTTTTCTAACAAAATATTGACAAAAAATTAATTTAAAGAAATAATTGTTTGATCAATCATACGTATTTTCTTCTTCGTTTTGTTGGATTTTAGTGATTTATAATTGTGGTGATTTTCTTATACAGCTTTGAGTTGAGATGGAGACATAATGTGATGAATAGCAAAGCCTGACAACATACATATATACACACACACACACATATATATATATATATATATATATATATATATATATATATATATATATATATATATATATACACACAGTATATACACATATAGTATATATGTCTGTTGGAGCCAAAGAAAAAAAAACATTTTTCAGGAATGAAACCAGAAATTTTGACAGACTGGTGACCTGTCCAGGGTGTACCCCACCTCTCGCCTGATAATAGCTGGGATAGGCTCCAGCAACCCCCGCGACCCTGAACTGGATAAGCGGTACAGAAAATGAATGACTGAATGAATGAAACCAGAAATTTCCATCACCAATATGTTTGCATTGTGTCCATTGTGCTGTAGATGCAATTGTTTAACTTCTATCAGCTGTTGCATTAGTGCTAGCTTTGAAGCTAGATGCTAAAAAAAAATGTTAGCTTTTCAATGGCTGCCTGGCATGGGGATGGTTGTAACAAATGTCACAACTGTCATATTTGCCACAACTGCCAAACCTAATTAAACACATTTATCATGCCTTAGGTCATTTTCTTAGTTGATGATCACTTTCAAGTATTTCTGCACCTAAAATACACAGTTTAACTGTTCAGATGATTTTTAGGCTTCCTTACCAAGTAGCCTACTCGGTGCACATTTGCACCACACCTCTCAAAAGCAGCTTATGAGTTGGTTCATGGATCTCCAAAGTGTCCAAATGACATTTTCACATTAACCTGTTTCAAGCTACAAAATATAAACAAAACACAGAGCACTTTACACTTTATTATTCTTTATTTAATCGATTTTATGTCATACATAGATTTTCCATTTTATTGTATTTATTTTTCTGGCATTAAATTTATACTCTTTATTTAGTTTATAATTATTGTTTTTGTAGTCTCACAAGTGTATGGTTCTTTCATTATTTTTCATTAAAATGCTTCCATACATTTATTAGTGTGGCTCCTTTTTAATCATAATAATTTGATCGTTACATCCATCCCCAAGTACTGTTACAACTCACCCTCGCTGGGGTAGGTTGTAACAACACACCACTTTGTATTTGACATTAATCTAAGTCATCTGTGATGGTGTAGTAGAAGTCCAAGTGTATGTCATTTATAACAAGCAAATATGGGATCACATGTCAAAATTTAAGAGCTCTAGCACAAAGGACCACTGAGTAACACTTGCTCAGACAAAAAGTTTTACTATCATCCCCGGTCTCCCCTATATATATATATATATATATGTATTTATATATATATGCACAGTATATATATATATATATATATATATATATATATATATATATATATATACTGTATATATACAGCTGAGTATTAAAGGGACAGCCTGCTCCTATAGCATTTCAAATAAAACACATTCAGGCGGTGACCTACCTCCACTACATGCCTGAAATCTGATATTAACTATAGTCGAAGTGAACCATATTGTTATTTCTACCATAAGCTAGCGGCAAAAATCATATCAAATCACTGGTGAAAAATTTGCTCTTCACTTTCTGACAGAATCTATAAGAATTTGCTCCATATAGCTGCGCTGACTGTTCCAATAAAGATAAAATGTTGTCTGTTACAGTCCTGACATTTTTATTACCCGCTAAGAAAAGTAAAAACGAGTTACATCATTAACCCTGCATGACAATCACATGTATGAGAGGCACTCACTGATTGTTCTGGCTGCCTCCAACACCTTAGGCTCCCCCACCAGCACTGCTCATAGCTGTTTGCATCCCAGCTGTGGCAGCTGTCACTCATGCACACTCTGACATGCTAATTGCCATGGTGACATGTGTGTGGCCGCGAGCAAGGGCCTTTTAACTCAAATGCGTCACGCTGTCAGACCAGCAAGGCCCGCCTGTGACAGGACTTGGAAATAGACAAAGCACAAAGTCACACAATAGCTTGTATATTTCTAATACTTACACACACACACGCACATGTATAAATATATATATGTATGTGTATATATATATATACTATATGTATATATATATATATATATATATATATATATATATATATATATATATATATATATATATATATATGATCACTGTCTCAGTATTTAAATGTTAATTTGTGTTATGTTTCTTTTTCTCTCCTTGGCCCTGAACCATCATGGGCTACTTCAGAAGCTTTATGGAGAAACTTTAAGTTTGTCTCTTTCTTAATGTTGGAAAAGAAAAGAAAAGAAAAGAAAAGAAAAGAAAAGAAAAGAAAAGAAAAGAAAAGAAAAGAAAAGATAAGAAAAGAAAAGAGTCAACTTGCTGACCTAAAATGAGAAAAAAAATTAGGTGAAAGTGAAAGTTTTTTTAGCTAATCGTAATAACTAGGGATGTCAGAATTTATTGTCAAATAGTGATGTGAACATGTGTGTGTGTAAATGTATGAATATCAATCTGAGATATCAATACAATATAAAAACAGTAAAAATGCAAAAAGTGTCCAGCATCTTTGTAATTAACTCCATTAATACCAGTCTTTATTCAATTTCAATGGACTTCCAAAGCTTTCTGACCTTCAAGGGCAGCTGCAAGCATGCACGAGTGACATATGCATAAATTACAAAAAGGGTCCATTGGCAAATTTTCTCAGAGTTGTGGGCAGGATTTTATCCCCAGACTCCCAGGTGAGGTCATGCAGTCAGCCAAAGGGATATCTCCTGAGTAGCTAGGGTGTATGATCGATGAGAGGCATATATAGTGACAGGACCCCACACTCTCACACTACCATATATGTCACATGAACATATGAAACACATGAAAAACGTGATTTTCATCAGAGTGGGACTTTAAGCGTAAAAGAGTTTCCTCTTAAAAAATAAAACATTTAAAATATCTTCTAGAGTTATCTAAAGATGTGCACAAAAGGTAAAGGTGGCTGGCTTGCAAATGTGTTCAGAGGTAAAACAGTAAAAAACTATAAAAATGTTTTGTTTTTAATGGATGTTTTGTTAAAATCAAAGCAGACAAAAAAAGACCAGATCAATGTGTCACTTACCTTAAAATGACTGTTACACTTTGTTTATACTAATGCACACATACTCCACAGATATTTCCTCCTCACAAAAACACTCTTCCTCCATCACCTTTTTATGACATGAAGAATGGGAATAAAACACAAATCAAAGTAAAGCACTAATTGCTGCAGAGACCAGGCATGTTCCACCTGACCAGGAAACCAGAAACTTGCTTAATTCTGCTTGCTAATTAGAGTCTGAAGAGGACTCTTCCTCTTTTTGAAGCAAGCCCACTCTTTTCCGGTCCAGCATAGTGTCTAATAAACCACTAATAGAACTCTGTAGATATTTGTAATGACCCTACAGAGTGCAACATGAACCCTAAGGAAAGCTTATCATCACGTAATTACAGACTGAACTACAGAAAGCACAGACAGGAAGGTATGAGGAGGAGGAGGGGAATCTATCCTGCACATACAGTTCAGAGCTTGTTAGCACGAACGTGCAGTGTGCAGTAATTTGCCAGCTCAGCAAAAGCTATGCATGCAGGCACGAGGGAAATTAGAAATTGCAAAAGTTTGTTTAGAGGCAAGAGTAAATAAAGAAGTTGTTCACGGTTTGTTAAACACTAAAACATCCTCCTGAGGTTGTTCCGTGACCTTTGGCTCAGTGAGATCTGTACAGTCAAAAAGTGTTTATTGAGTTTATTTTTTTATTCTTTTTTTTTTTTAAAGCAACCCCAGGAGTACATTCAACACATGCAAAAAAAAAAAAAAAGAAAAAAAAGAATGACTTGCTGAATAAAGGATCAAATGAACAATACTTTATTAAATGAAAAAATAGAATTTATTCAACACTGAAGCATGAGAAGAAATAAAGAACATGAAATCAGTGGCCTACATGATAAGAAAGTATTGCGTAACGGTAAATCATTAAGTTACTTTGTTACTGCACTTGCTGGAAAAGTGAACTTTGAGAGAATATTGTTCAGCATTTTTGTAAGGAAAAAAAAAAGTCAAAAATAATTTGAAGAAATATGTAAAGTTGAATGCATTCAGTTGCACTTGTACAATCTGGATTATTTTTCCTGAAAAAAAATGAGCATTGGAAATTGTCATTGGCAAATAACTCTATAATACACATTATCACTGTTTCTGTAGCATTCATGGCTGTTGTAATGTAAACAGTGGATACAAGTATCACCCATTTACTGTAGGCAGCTGGTAAAACTGACTTGCTCTTGGCCATTAACTTTGCCCCGGTAAAGATTAGTTTACACCAAATAATTTCTGGAATGTGATTATCTACCTTTGGTGGGGCATCTGAAGGGACCAGTCTGATGATCTTACCCTTGGTATCAAGGTTTACAACCAGCAGCAGATTATTGGCTGTTTTAGTCATATTCAAGTCCAAGATTCACTTCCTCTGACCTGCAGTTGAACTTATTTAGGTTTCAACATGTGGGTAATTTACTTCAATATTTGCCACCATGTAGCATGAAGAAGTTTTACAATGTCTGGGCAGAGTTAAGGGTTTGCAGCTGCAGGCAAGACACACATATAAAGAGAGCTGCTAATCTGCATATTCATAGATCCATACATACTTTATGAAGCAAAGAGCTACAACTATGCTGTTTTAATAAGGTGGATTTTTTTTCAATCAAAAAACTTATTAAAATGTAATCTCGATGAGCATAGATTCATTTTTGTGGTTGAGTTTAATCAATGTTTCAAGAAAATCCTTTAACCTAAAAGTTATAGGTTCATTGTTAGGAATATTTGATATTGGCTTTTTTTCTTTTTTTTTTTACCGATATCTAATACTGTCCAACTCTTAATGTCCCACATCCAATATCAGCCGACACCGATATATGCAGATATATCTCTCATTTTGATAAATACAACTATATTCTGCTCCGAGAGCATAGATCCCAAAATAGCCTTAACTCAGCCAGAGGAGTTCATTTTGGACATCTGGCTGCCAGATATCAGATACTAGCAGGTATTTTGGTGTCAGACTGAGCGCGGCAGGAGTGTCAGGTTTACATGCAAAGTCTATGTAAACACGCGTCAAGGAGCGTCGAACCTTCTTGCGGCGCATTAAGGCGTGGCGCGTTTTGGTGTTTGTCAGGCGCGGCAAACGCCAGAGTTGGAAAATCTGAACTTTTGCTGCTTTGATGCCGGGCATCAACCAATCAGAGAGACTCAGCATGTCTCAGTGCTGTGACACTTACACACATTTTCTGACAGGACAGGAAATACAGAAGAGACCCGGGAAATCTCTTCACTCCACTGAGACAGTGGAGGATAAACTGTGAGTCCGGTCCCGGGTTTCCACACAGCAGGTTGATGACCAGCTTTCCCGATCAGATTAATGAGCTCATGATGCCATCCCGATGCGGGACTGTAGGTCGTCAAACGAAAGCTGAAAGCGCCCACTGTCGCCGTCCAGTTCCTGAAATAAACTGTGAAACTAGCTAAACTCAGACCACCTCTGAACAGTCTGCTGAATCTGGACAAAGCGCAGAGATGCTAGACAACGTCGTTCTCTTGCTTTGTGGAGCAAATAAAGCCAAACAGCTGCTCAGTTTCATCCACCATAGTACAAACACACAGATAAAGAAAAACAACCGGGTACATTACCACACTAGATGCTCTTGCCGCACGTCACGCATGTCAACAGCTTTTTAATCTCTGAATTTCAGCGTCTGATTTTATGTGAACCAGCGTCAAACTTTGGGCATCAAGCGCGTTTTTGCCTCCGACAACGCGGTCGGTCTGAACGCACCATTTGTCAACATGTGGTTAATTACAATGTTTCTGACAACTTGGTAACTTAGCCAACAACCAAAAACCAGACATTATAAGCAGCTTCAAAGCAAGTCAGTCTGTAGCAGCAGCAGCTGCACCATAGTCACATGACTCTGAAAGGAATGCTGGGATATGAAGTTCTTCCACAATAACAGGGACTTTTCTACATGCTGGACTGGTGCTAATGGAACAAGATCTTGCAAGATCTGGTTAGTGAAAAGATACTGATATTTCCGATATCTCAGTCTCGGGCTGAAGTAGTCTTGGTCTTGACTTGGTCTGTCTTGGGCCGTGTCTCAAAGCGCACACTTGAGCACTTCAAACTCTATGTGTGAGTGTGTTGTGCGTTCATGGTGTTATTTAAGCGAAACGCCTCGCTGATGTAGCGGAAGAGACGGGACTTTCAAGCTGTTTTTAGAGCTGAATAATGGCGCAGAACGAAGCAGTGGCGACCCCTGCTGCAGCAGAGGCTGAATTGTACTGATCTAAGTGATGTTTATAAAATTATTTAGACATAATTACTAATGTATATGTAGCATGCTGCTAAGCTGTTCACTCCCTGATGACTGTTATGATCTGGTCATGTGTTTGAGGCCGCGATTAGACCAGCTCAGTAGAGTTAGCTCACGTTAGTGGTCAATGCTAGTCCGTCACTTCCTGTAAGTGCAGTGCTCTGTCTGGGTCAGCATGTAGCGACAATAGTGTGCACTACAGACGAGTACACAGTGCGCACTACACATTGAATTCCAGTGCACTCGGGCAAGTGCGCGGTTTGAGACACGGCTTTGGTCTTGGTCTTGATACTCCCTGGTCTTGGCAGTATCTTGGTCTCGGTTTAGGCGGTCTTGACTGCAAGTCTACACTGTTGTACAAGTATTTGTAAAAGTCTACCTTACAAGCTAAAACATTGGTGAGGGGCGTTTTGGAATAAATCATTAATCTTGCTAAGCTTTATTCCAAAAAGTTCATTGCTGATTGTACTACTTGGTCGTGACAAGAACACACCACTAGGTGGCATCTATCCACCATGCATTTACCTTAAAAAGGGAGCATTTTGTGTGGTTTGTTTCTTCAAGGACACGGGGATGTCCTTGCTGGTTGTGATGCATCTGTGTACATCGTGGCGTCCAGTGTTCATCTGGCATGTAGGCCGTGAATTGCTCATGCAAACAAGAGCATGAATACGAGTCCAGAGGTATGCCAGATAGTTTTGAAGAACGTCTCTGACCTTGTCTACAACTCCTGGCATCTTTATGATTTTTCCTCCCCGTTGCAGAGTGACAAGCACTGTTGATTCTTTATTATTTTCAGTCAGTTATTGAGAGCCATTGAAAGGCCCAAAGAGCCACTTGTGGATGTGGAGCGGCAGTGCTAGAAGTTGCTGCTTCTCTGATAGCTTCATCACCACTGCTATGTAAGTAGTCATTGCTATTATTATTAGTTGTTGATGTTATTACAAAACTGTTACTGAATGCCTACCTTACATGAGGTAGAAAGACACACCAGACTGAATGCAGTGGTGTAACAGTGGATGTTCTGTCTGAACATCCACTGGCTACCAGTCAGCCAACAAGCAGCAGCCGGTGATTTCTCTTACTATTACAGCAGCAGTCATGTTTCTAATGTCAGTATGACCAAATCCAGACACATTTTGGATATAATCCTAGCAGATAGTCACAACCAGGCCTGGAATTCCATCATTTTAGGGACAAGGCCACTTGGCCTTTGGTATTATCAATTTTTTGAGGGCCCAAAGGCCAAATATCAGGGCAAATTAAATAATGATTTTAAGTCTACATAATTTAGCTTGAGGGTCTTTGATATAAATCCTTTAACAGCTAAATGTTTTGGGGTCCTCGACATGAATGTTTGAGAACAACTGACAGAAATATTTGTCAGAAATCTGGAAACATACATTTGTAGAATTGGCTTGAGACTTCAACAGCTTAATGATTGGCCCTGGTCCATACAAACCGAACCTGATTCTGAATCCTAATCTGAATCTCTGCTTGAAGATAGGATTGAGGCAGGAGGTGTTGCATCGCTTAATTTTTTATTGCAATTTTTTTCTTTAAATAACTCTTTTTTTAGTTTTAATTATCCCTTTCAATCAATTTTTTATTTCATCTTTCATTTTATTGTGACAGCTCCTCTTATCAGATATTTACATTTGTACAAAAAAAAAATCAAAATTAATAAGGAATTTAATGTTTGTGGAAATCACAAAGGAAATTTTCATTATTCCTCCTTTTTTCTGAAGCATGGGAACATACGGTTCTTCATCTGTTGGACAGCAAATAAAACCAACACAGTAGATTTTAAATAAACTGTAAAACAGATAATGTGATGTGTGCTTCTAGAGGTTTTTACTTAGTTACAGTATGTCAGTATTATCCAACAGGAGAAAAGTATGGCAAACAAAGTATAATCAGCTTCTCTTTTTTTTTTTCTTTTTCTTTTTTTTTTTAAGTCAGTCCAAGCCTGTCAATTCTGGAGTTAAGTTACATCCTAGACGCAAGGACAGGGCATCAAACTATAATCTGGCCTCAGGCACCAAAGAGGCTCGGGCCGGCTCTGCTTGTCTGTTTACATCATTTATTAAATATAAATTAGATGCTATAGTCAAACAGGTGCTCAGTACTTGAGTCTTTTCACCAAGTACTTCTTTTATTTGTATTTTAGGTTTGTTTGTTTGTTTGAGGGTTTTTTTTAGGGGGAGGGGGGGGGGGTGAGGGGGTAGGGTAACTACTTTTACTTAATATCACTTTAAAGTAATACGAATCTTAAGTGTAATTTTTGGCTACTTTACCAGCTCTGATGCAGATACAGTGGCTTGCCAATTCAAGCATGGACCATTCACTTCCCAGTCAGCTCTCTGCAAGGTTTATGGCTAAAAATGTCTGGAAACTGTCTAGCTTTTGACTCCGACAAGCAACTCTACATAGCTGCGTCTCAAGGTCTTATAGCACAATGGGAAAAACCTGTTAGTTGATCTAATGCTAATATAGTAGGGCTGGGACCTGCTAGACAATTACAAGCCTCACCTATGGCGTATGGTGATTTACTGGGGCTCCAGCCAAAGTTTCAATTTTTGAAAATCCTAAACATTTCTACCAGTAAGCCTTATTTTAAGACCTGAAACTATTTACACCCTCTGAATCAAATGAAAAGACCACCGTTGTCTCCTTTATCACTGGTTTTATGTAAATTTCATCAGGTTTTAAAATCATCATAAGCTCTTCTGAATTGTAAATTAGCATTATTTGCATGTTACCAGCAGTCATATTTCCTGAATACATAAAACCAACAGGAGTACTACAAACTAGAGGAAATTAATGACAGTAAAACTGAAATGAGACAAAACAAGGCTTTCTTGCCCTTTGGCTAGCTGACCATCTGGTGCATCTGGTTCACTTGTTGCTTAAATGCTTCATGATGAATAAACATAATTCACAGGACTGCAAAGTACATCACAGTTTATATGTAGCTGTGAGATAGAGAGAGTGGATGAGACAGAGTAGCCAGAGAGAGCATTTTGACGTCAAACCGCTTGCTTCAGGCTGGGAATGTACCGAATTCCTATTCTCCAAGCTGAATAAATCGGTCTTGTTTCTGGTTCTGACCAGAATTTCAAGGCTGTGCACCTCAGATGCACAAACACAGGCAACAAACAGAAAGCCTGCAGAGTGGCAGAGACATTTCAGAGAGCTGGATGACTGTAGCGCTGTGCTCAGAGGGACAGTTAGACAGCCAGCCAGGCCTTTAAAAGAGGTCAACTATCAGGAGTTAGCCTGAGCAGAGCTGCATGGGCAGCATGGCCTCGCTCTGGGTGCTGTCCAAAGACCAAAGCCTAAACACCAGCAAGATAAACACTCTAGCCTAAAGGGAGCTTAACACTGCCATCAGGCTGGAACGAGTAAACACATACTGCTCTCTAGTGCACACAACAGACACCATGGGATATTGCTTCCATAATCACATTCACAGCTTATGGAAGTGTCAAAGAGAACTGGGCAGGCACATATTTATCCCATGCTCATACAGTAAAACACACATCAGTGCTCTCACTGTCTTAGAAATAACACTTAATGACAAAAGCACAAAAAATAGACAACAAGCAGAAAAATAAACAGCATCAGTGTATTCTTAGCAGCCTCACAGGACAAAGGGCACAAAAGAGGGAGTGACAATTTTCATTTATGCTGAAGCGTATGAAAATTAGTTTCTGATTAGTAAAGCTACATCTGATGCATTTCACTTAATTGATGTTATCTTTATCTATATAGAGGAGAAAAATCCATTTTTAAACTTGGTGAGAGTATATCCATTAAATTGAATACTAAGTTCCTACTGCTTTACGTTTTACAGTCTCCAATGTTTTTACATGTTCATGAGACTTTCATGTTTTTCCGATTTTATACAACAAAACAGGAGGCATGCTCTATGTGTATAGCTCTACCTATGCCCGCTGATGGGGGTGGGGGGCAAATAGTTCCGTTATCCTGGGCCCAGAGTGAGGGGGACTCAGAACTGAACAGGGCATCATTAAATCGGATTACTAGCACAAAGGAATAAGATAACTAACTCATGGCCACAAGTTACGAATGCATCAAGAACTTACGCAATATCCACATAAATAAACTCCTTTGGCTAAAGTAAAGGCCATTTTTCACTAGGCCTATATGTGACTGGTAAAACTTCCCTCATCAAAGTTTATGCCTGTAAATGATCATAAATGTCGTAAATAAGAAGGATGTTAGTTTTGAATTTGTTTTATCACACAGTACAGCCAGATGTCCAAAATGAACTCTTCTCACTGCAATAAGGCCATTTTCGGATCTATGTCCCCAGAGCAGCATCCAGCTGTCGCAAGCCTAGAGCGCCCTCTTGTGACTGTAGATGGTAATGTTTACATATTTTTCATATCAGTCAGTCTGAATTAACATTTAAAAACATGTTAAATTATATATATTGATATATAAGTTGTCCCGGACTATAAGTTGAATGAAACTATGAAAAAAAATGTGACTTTACTGAGGGTTTTTAAATGATGATCTTTTAGCAACTTGATTTGGGGAATCATGTGATCCTGATTTTATTGGATTTAACAGCTGCTTTTAAAACAGTGGATCACAAAATTTTAATTACGTGCCTTGAACACTGTATTGGGATACAAGGTACTGCCCTAGAATGGTTCAAGTCCTACTTATCTGAGAGGACATTCTCTGTAAAGCTTGACCATTTCCAGTCTTCCTCTGCTCCTCTGTCATGTGGGGTCCCCCAGGGGTCTATTCCTGGGCCACTGCTCTTTACCCTGCACCTTCTTCCCCTGAGTCTGTTTTTAGGAAGCACAAGTGTGCTTTCCATCTGTATGCTGATGACAGTCAGGTCTATGTACCATTAAAATGTAAGGACTCTGACTCTTTTAAAAAACTTTTGATCTGTCTTGAGGAAGTCAAGGCCTGGATGGCCGTGAATTTCCTTCACTTTACTGAAAAGAAGACGGAGGTTATGGTTTTTAGTCCTGGTGCCAGGGGGTCTCCTCCTGTTGACTTGGGCCCTCTGGTGCAGTACTCTAAGCCTGCTGTCACCAATCTGGGTTTTAATATGGACAGTGATTTTAATCTGGACAGGCAGATCAGTGCAGTGGTCAAAGTCAGCTTCTTCCAGCTGAGGAAGCTGGCCAAAACTAAACATTTTCTTTTAAAATAGGACTTTCAGACACTGATCCATGTTTATATTACAACACAGCTGGATTATTGTAATTCTTTGTATTTTGGGCTCTCTCAGAAGTCGATGTCCCGTCTGCAGCTGGAGAATGCTGCAGCACGTCTGCTGACGGGCACACGGAAGAGAGAGCACATTTCTCCTGCTTTAGCCTCCCTGCACTTGCTGCCTGTTGCTTTTTGAGTTTATTTCAAAATCCTTTTATTTTTTTTAAGGCCTACAAAAGACCTTGCCCCCCCACCTCTCTGAGCTCTTACACATACACTTCCCGTCCCCGTCCCTCAGGTCAACTGACCAGCTGCTGCTGGAGGTGTCAAGGATGCGGCGGAAGCTCAGAGGGGACAGGGCTTTTTCTGTGGCCGGTCCACAGTTGTGGAATCCACTGCCCCTGCAGGTCAGACAGGCCTCCTCACTGTCCAGTTTTAAAGTGGAAATGCAACGCTCAACCAACCCAACTTGATTTAATAGACTGAGTCCTGGTCTTATCAATAATTATATACCAAACGTGAAAAATATAAGCATATAAAAGAAAAGTGTTGCGAAGTTTGACGTTTTTAGGACAATGGCGCCGCCATCTTGCAGTACTCTAAGTTCTGACGTCACCGGGTTGGTTAGTCCTGCGGTCCTGAAGAGAGTCCTCTGGTCCGGTCCACCACTACAATGATATCAGCCTGAATGAGGTGCTGGTGAGCCAAAGGAGAAGAACAGACAAAAGGGGAACCACTTATACCCCCTCTTCTAAAGCAAGTTTTCCAAAGTTTAAGCTGAAGACAGAACAGTTAACAACCTCCAGAAACTGGTCCTGCTGCTGCTGGCGGCTCTGAAATGGGAACCTCCCTGACTCCAGATCATAAGGTGAGAATTTTGTAGAGAAAATGAGGAAAATTATCAGGAGACTTGGAGTCTGGTAAGCTAGAGGTCCGCAGACGAAAGCCTGTAGCTGCTCTGAGTGTTTTAATATCACGGCCGGTGACATCCACTCACCGGCCTCTTTGAGTCGCTTATTAAACACACGTCAAACAGCAACACTCATGAATCCACCCCACAGCCTGATGATGAACCGAAGAGCTCTAGAGCAGGTTGATGCGAAATGACCGTCATAAAAACTTTCTAACTGGGACTCCCAGTTAGAAAAAAAAAAGAAAAGAAAAGAAAGAAAGAAAAGAAAAGAAAAGAAAAGAAAAGAAAAGAAAAGAAAAGAAAAGAAAAGAGATCTGGGCTTGGGGGGCCATCCCATCAAATATCATCTTGTCCTGGGCCTAGGCAAAACCGTCAGGTGGCCTGACCCTGCTTATAGACTTGTAGTTCAGTTCAGTGGTTTTAGACAGTTTTTTTTGGTTCTTTATGTACTCCAACCATACATGCCTGGTACAAAGGACACCATACTACAGGGATTATGCATCATTGCTGGTCTGGGAATATGCACCATGAACCCAGAGAAGAGGTATTAAACATTAAGCAGACAGCAGGGCGACTCAGGTGTAATGAGTTGATATCTTTGTTGGGTCTTTGACTTGATTGGAGTGAGGTTGTCAATGTCTTCATTTGTAGCTCATGATAAATGTTTTATCACCTACAGTGTACTGAGCTCCTCACTTAATTGTTGCCAACTTAGCAACTTTGTTGCTAAATTAGCAACTTTTCAGACCCCTCTCGCGACTTATTTTTTTAAAAAGCGACTAGCGACAAATCTTGACTTTTCCTGGTGTTCATGGAGACAGATAAAGTTTATATCGCCACATCCGTTCATCGGGTGCTGCCTGCCGTCGGCCCCTCCCTCCCTTTTTCCCAGCATTCACTCACTGTTCACGCTGTCCTGGTGCAGGCAGCAGCCCTTCTGAGCTGCTGTGAGATGACCATGCCTCCTCATCCAGATTATTTCCCATGATGCCTTGTGGCACAACTGGATCTTCTTTGCACCATGACTCAAATGTGTATGTCACCCCTTCAGTACCCTTGTAACTTAGCATTGCAGCATGTCAAACAATGAAAATATAGGATGCCATTAAATGGTACTGTACATGTGTGAAATTGTTTATCTGGTGCAGTGATGTCATTTCGCGACTTTTGGTGGCATTTGGGCCAGCCAATAATGACCTCTCTCCTTGAAGAGTTGGCAACAGTGCCTCACTTATCCCCATATTGCTATTTGCTTTCTGCCCTGGTTAAAGCTAGGGTTGGTAATAATGGAAAAACGTTTTGAACAAGCTAGATTTTAAAATAAACATGCCACCTTTCAGAGCGCAGGGACATGTGCGCTAATGTTTCACGAGCAGGTTAACCTATAACACCCGAATGGCTAGCTTGTTGGCTTGCTAGTAGACAGCTGACAAACCATGTTTCTAAAAGCTTTATCAATCACCTCCAACTCCTTCTGCAGATTAAATAGTCCACACTGCAAACGTCATTTTCTGTCATTAATTCGGAAACTACCGTAACTACAGTTATGTACACAGATGCAGGATTATGAAGTATTATGATGTTACAGGCAACTTTACAACATGACGCCTAATAAAGTCTCTAACCGGCCACTGAGTGAAAGTGATGTAAAGCTTGGTCGCGTTCTGGTGTAAATATCACTATTCTATTATATACGGTATAGAGAGGTGACAGTCAGACCAGCAGAGGCGGCGCCAGCAACTGAGGACATTTAACATGTTACTAAGAAGAAAGTAATTGAAAGAATACCTGTCTAGTCGGATTACAGCCTGTTTCCAGTCCACATTCAGTCCGAGGCGTGCAGCTGCTCTCTACCTTCAGTACAATCCACCGAGATTTACATGAACATTATTCCTTCTTTGGTCTCTCCTGTGTTTCAACTCTCTCTCCTCCTCAGTTTTGATGCATTCAGGCTGTTTTGCTGCGGTATCGCGACGTTCCCTTTGGAAAACGGCATGCGGTTCTGTTTACAAGTGCTGCCATGCACGCGCTAGGGGAGGGCGCTCCTCATTAAGAAACGCTGTTAGTGGCTGATCGGAAACCTGAACTCTTGCAGAATGAACCTTATTGGCTGAGAAGAGCGTCACAACAGCGCTAGAAACCTAAACTAAAAACAATGAGTCATTTATTTTCATAAAATTGCTTCTTTTACCACATTTATACCATGTTAATGGTAAATGGACTGTACTTATACCGCGCTTTTCCAGTCATACTAACCGCTCAAAGCGCTTTACACTACATATCACATCCACCCAGTCACACACACATTCATACCCCGATAGGCACATCGGGAGGCAACTTGGGGTTCAGTGTCTTGCCCAAGGACACTTCGGCATGTAGTCTGGGGAAGCCTGGAATCGATCCCACAACCCTCCGGTTGAAAACGACTGCTCTTCCACCTGAGCTACAGCCGCCCGTACAGAGCATTTTTCTTAGAGAGATCACAATAAAATCAGGTATAGGGCCTTTAAGTCTTCAAAAGTGTTCTCATGTAAATCATGAGCTCCAGCTTTATCCACAGAGCCATTTAGCCAGACAGTGGTTCAGAACAGCCGTGCTGCCAGGGCATGGGGCCCAGGGCTGAAACCAGTGATCTCTCCTCCCTCTGTTTGATGGCCAAAACTCTTCTGCCTTGATGTTTACATCCCATATTTGGACCACCTTTGGCCCATAAGTGGCCCAAACTAGGCCCAAATGTATCTGGGAGAACTTAAAGGGACTTGAGGCAAGATTCAGAAACGAAACTCACGCCTGCCGCAACTGGCGCTTCAGGTAACTGCAGCCACGAGCCAAGCCGTCACGGGAGCGTGCACAAACTGAGACTATAATGTTGTTTACTAACCTGTTTCTTCGTAGTTACACATTTTAGTGTCTTTCAGTTGATCTGGATCGTTTGCTGACGGCAGAAGAATCCATAACTATCGCTTACAGTGTTTGAATTTACCGCAACCATCTTCTTCCTGGATCAAAACTGTCTGGGTCGCGGATGCAGCGTCAATTGACGTCACATCCACAGGGCAGCGCTGGAAATTCGGCCACCGAATTGCAGCGCATTTTGCAGCACACAGCCTGTTCAAGGCAACGGAGAGAAACGTGGGTGGAAACATTCTTTTTGGTATTTAGCGCTTCATCACCCATTAGTATTAAAAAAATGGACATGCATGTTTGGTTTTTTTTAATTCCTGCCTCTAGTCCCTTTAAGAAAAATGGATCACACTCCATGTGCAGAGTTGAATCTTAGTTTGTCCATAAGAGACTTGATTTTTCTTTCCTTAGTGGAAAATCTTCATATTTTCTCTTTTTTATAATTAATACTCTGACCTCACGTCTCTTAAGTGCAGCAAAATTCATCAGCACAAAAGCATCTACTAAAATTAAAGGGTGAATTTCAATCTGTTTGTACACAGCAGCACTTAATTTCCTTTGTATCAAAGACCCTCATCAGCTCTAAAGCATAATCACAGCTCTGGTGAGATCTCTGTAGATAATTAGCAATTAGCCTATTCATAGGCTCCTGAACATACTGCTAACACACAACACAGTAACAAATCTGCTTAACTGGGATGCTTCAAGTCATTCTGTCCACCCCGTAGTGCTGCGAGGGCAGCAGGTTGAAAGGACTGTGGCCCGTTATGACACCACTCTTCACCAGATTCCCTGGAGGGGATCCCTGCCCCACCTCGGGGCTGCGTTTCTATTGGGAATTCCCAAGATGCTAAAACAACTGTTATTTTTATCTTACAGAACGTGGCCCGGCTTGCAGGAGAGCAGTAAGCATTTTTGTTGAATGAGTGCTGAGGGAACGTTTAGAACAGGAAAGCTGTCAGAGAAAACAAGTAGAAAAACGTTACCCGCCGCTGCACAACTAATGTGTATCACATTCACAGAGGGGCTTGGGGAGTTTTCTGAGTGTACAGCATGTCGAGTGAAAAATGAAGATCCAGTGAAGGCTGACACATTTGGAAGTGATGTACAAGTGTGGGGTATTGTAAAGCCGCTGTGCTGACTGTAAGAAAATTCAAACATACATTTATTTAAGATTTAAAAACAATAATCGTTTTCTGGCAAATCATCATGTGGGTAATTTGTCAGCTACGAAATAATCGTTTCTTAATTCATGAACAGAGTAAAAACCTTGACAAATACTTTTTAAACATGTTATTCCACTGCTCCAGAGTATCTTATTATCCCTAAATGAGGAACCAGTTTACATAACTATTAAATTACACAAATTAAATATAAAGCAATATTTAATTGCATGTTTAATTGTGTTAGAGGGCATTTTAGTAGGGGAATAGAAATGCAAACCCAGACTTTCAATTAGTGTATCAGCCGTATAAACAAAGCTGTTTAATGATTACAACACGTAGCATAAAATAAATCTTATTATAGGACAGAATGAGATGTAAAACTGCCAAATGCCAAAAGTTCAAAACAATCTTACACTGAGTGACAGTCCATGTGTTAAAATTAATCCGTTCAATCAAATCAATCTTGTTAGTCTTGAATTTTAAATGAACCAAGTTATATTGGCATCGCTGTATTGTCTCCTGTGTTGACAGGGAATCTGAGGCGTTGCATACGTCACACTTGTCTCAGAATTTTCCATGTTCTCATGGAGCCATGGGCGTGCGGACAAAAGGTTTGTTATCACCGCAGCTCATACAGTTCACAGGCATTGTACCATTTGTCTGATCTGTGTAAGTTATAGGCAGGCTGTAAGTAAAGATTGCTGTGCAGGAGACAATGAGAGGTGGATAACAAATCCAGTGAGATGTGACTGGTTTGGATAAACTGCACAAGGTTAAGTTGGCCAAACTCAACCAAACCTGTAGAGATTAAAACAAAATTAAGTGTATAATACTCCGTGTTGGCATGAACTTGGATCATATGTGTAATACCCGGCGGCAGAACTGGGGTTTTTCCAAGTCAGTGGCCATTTAGGGTGACTTCCAGCCACTCTGCAAAAACTCAAATCTTAGTATATTTTTCTCATTTCTAGAGAAAATATCTCATCACACTCAAAATAAGATAAAATTGCTTAAAAATGAAACATTTCGTTAAGATATAAGATCTTGTTTTAAGACAATGCGTCTTATTTCAAGACATCAAGAAAATTTTGCTGGTCCCACTGGCAGATTTTTTTTTTGCTTAAGCAAAAAAATCTTCTTTTTTTTTAAACTTATTTTAAGGCAATGTATCTTATTACAAGCAAAAAAATCTTGAAATAAGATTTTATATCTTACGGAAATGTTTCTCTTTAAGCAATTTTGTCTTATTTTGAGTGTGATGAGATATTTTGTCTAGAAATGAGAAAAATATACTTGCTAAGATTTGAGTTTTTGCAGTGTATACTATGTGTGTCTCATTTGGAAGTCTGCACAGTTAAAGGAGTGATGACATAGCAGTAAAAACCTTTTTTTCTTTTTTTTTTTATAGCAGTAAAAACTAGTTCATGTAGTTGACATGACTGCATATGTAAATACTCCAAAGAAAAAAACGTAACTTTTTACAGCAGGGGATTGTTTTGGCACGCTAGACCTCCGTTCCTCAGTAATACAGTTGGGTGCTGTAATAATGTGCAGCTTGATTGTGTGCTCTAATTGGAGCAATTGAATTACGTAGAATAAAAAGCTGCTGTCTGATTCAACAGTTTTTGAACAAAGAAACAAAGCTGACAGACCATAACAGGGACTTTGATACTCACTCTGGACATTCACATGGCCTCATAAGTGCACAACAGATCATATTATACACCCAAAACCCCAGAAAAGTGAAATTTGATGTCATGGCACCTTTAAGAGTGTCTGGACAACGTTTAGCCCTCTGAAACAGTAGGCAGCTGAAATGGGACAGCCTAGTTGACCAGAATTTCCCATAATGCTTCAGTCCCGTTGCCTAACAACTGCAGATCCACAGATGTAACAGGATTCTTTCTGCTTTTTCCTTCAGCTACATTGTGAAAACTAAATGGAGCCGGACATTTTATTCCTGTCGATTTATCTGTTGTTACCTGAATGTTAACACCCCTCTAACTGGTTGTTGACACCTGAATAATGTCAATCAAATGCATTTTCTGAGGCAAAAACTCACATTTAAAGCTTGCCCGCATATTTTCAAATTTTCCACAGAGATTATGTTGTTTCTAACCTGTAAACCAGGGATCATCAACTGCGGACCTCTTGGGCCAGTGTCCGGAAGGTTTTCGATGTCACCCTGAGCCAACACACCTGACTCAAACTAATGAGTCACTGTGCAGAACTTCATAGGCTGTCAGACCCATTTAATTTGAGTCAGGTGCGTTGGAGCACGGAAATGTTGAAAACTTTCCAGAGACTGGCCCAAGAGGTCCAGAGTTGGTGATCCCTGCTGTAAATGTTTCATTTAACACTTAAAAATCCATGAATATATCTAAAATTTTACACTCATAGCTCTGCTGTTTATTCCTTCCCATCTTGTGCGCAATGAATTCTGGGACAGGAGAGGTCGCAAAGGATATAGCTACTGCCGGTAACTTTCGTTTCAGGCCAGTCAGAGCGCGGGTGTGTATTGTGGATTCATCGGCTCCTTTCAAAATGGAACAGCACTTGACGCGATGCTGGTACGTATGCAGCCAATGAATCTGCACTTTGAAGTGTGGAGACCCTGAAATAAGACACAGCTTCTGCTGTCTTTCCACCGTTCACTCAAGATAGGCTATAGTTTTAGATAGGGGTGTCACAGTGAAGGAGATCCCACCGCAGTGTTGCAGGGTGTCTCAACAGCACAGAATGCACTTTATCGCAATTTTTTATAAAATGATATTAACATCATAGATCTATTCATTAATATTATGCAATTTATCCTGGTTTTAGTGCAGGCTAAATTATCTTGGTGATTTCAAAATTAGTAAAATACTTGACAATAAGCTTATTTATTGGCAATGAGGCAAACGACCACGCCTTCTGTCATTTATGAAGAAAATAAAAGATTATAGGTTGGCAACTGGCGGTTCACGGAGCCAATGATGCCTGCAAGATCGTTGACGGCATTTTAAAAAAAGTTGACTGTGTTTTTTCGGACAGATATGTTTCGATGCACAGAGATATGGTTAAATTAACAGCGCTGCCTCTCACAGATGCACATCAGCTGATATAACAGCGAGAGTCACTGCCGGGCAGAGTGGAGAAGAGACTTCGGAGCAGAGAAACTGTTTCACTACATGTTTTGCTTCAAGCTTCACCAACAAACAGCATCTCTTCTAGTTGCAGCATAGTCCCGCATCTGCTTACCGCTGCGGGGTAAAGTTAGTTTTATATTGAGTCAAAAGACCAGAGCAGCACAGTTACTTAACCCTCACAGAATAATCGCTTCAGGAGCAAAGAGACCAGAAAGATGAGGAAAATAACTGGTTTGTTGTTAAAGCTCCACTTTAAAATATATATATATATATATATATATATATATATATATATTTATTTTCCAGAGTGGAAACTTGGAAATTCTGACATGTGTGTTCAGATGTTCCCCACTATTCACATTCATTCTAGTCTCTTCATTTTTGATGCATTTATCTATCATTGGAAATGCCCATTTTTTATTTATAAAGATTTTCATAGGTTTTTCTTTTATGTCATGCTTTGTTCTGTATTTTGCCACGAGGCTATTGTATTGTTATTTGACAGTGTCTAATAAGCCCATGAGGGCTGGGCACCAACCAAGGTGCTTGACACTTAAATAAACATCAATCAATCAATAAATATAAAGACCATTTTATCAACAAACAAGCTGGATTTGTTTTTATCACTCATATCGTCTTATTCTCCACAAGATGTGAGCACAGCATCACTGTAGATCTAAGTGTTTACTTGTCTTTAAATTCAAGCCACCAGTGACGAAACACGGGTGTTAGGGCACTTAAGCAGATTTCAGCAGGGGCCAGTGCCCCCCTGGCCCCACCCTTGGATCTGTCTGTGGAGACTACGTCTTTTTCAGCTTCCAAATATTTTGTTACAGTTGATAATTTTGTAAAGAGAATTATCTGCTTGTGAAAATACATGTGGGTCAGAAATGTTTTCACACATGTCAAGTTATACAATGTTTATATATCAATTAGGTCTTTCTTTCTTTCTTTCTTTCTTTCTTTCTTTCTTTCTTTCTTTCTTTCTTTCTTTCTTTCTTTCTTTCTTTCTTTCTTTCTTTCTTTCTTTCTTTCATGGTTTGCATAATTATATTTGTACGAATCATTTGATTAATTTTCTTATCTCTACACCACAAATGAAACAAGAGCAGGAAGAAGATACTGTGAACTTACACCTTCCCCTTTTCCATATATACGCATACATATATATCAGACTTTTACCTGGACTATTGTCTTTGTCAAAGTAAACATACACAGGTGGGGAAAATGTAAACTAACGTATTTCCAGGTCATAACAGCAGGTGGTAATATAGACCCTTTTAGCCTGCTGTTTTTTAGCTGTTTCCCACTGACCAAAACAAGTGGAAACCAATTCCACATTCATGTACTGTATTTCTTCCACACTTCCTGTCCACCACAGCCCTGTTTCTCTTGGTTGTTGTGGACTCATGCGCTGCAGTATATGTAACATTCTGTGGTTTCAACTATCATAAAAAAAAAGAAAACAGGAATCTGCACTCTAAAAACTCATGGGTCAAAAATAATCCATAACAGATTATTTTTGACCCACTGCTGGGTTAAAAAGGGATCAACCCAGAAAATTGGGGTTTTTATTTTTACTCAACTTTGGGGTTTAATATTTGACCCAAAAGTTGGGTTATGTCGAATACAATGTTGGGTTATTTTAACCCAGAAGTTGGGAGCAACTGTTGAAATAACCCAGAAATTAGTTGGTCCCTTTTTAACTCAGCAGTTTGACCCAGGACTTTTTAGTTTCTGTAAACATCCTGGAAGAAAAACACAACTGTCGGAACTTTGTTGAAGATTTTTTATATTATCTACCATTTACATTTCAAGCTGCTAAGAAGTTTGTTGATCATCAGCTACAAACTAAAATTCTGCATCTGTGTAATATTACATAATTATACATTGTCATTTAATGCTTTGTTCTGCAAAATTAAGTAGATCCATTTGTCAGATGGCATTTTGGATCATTTTCTTTGCACGTGTGTGGCTCCAAACATTTTTCATTTCAACTTTATTTGTATAGCATCAATTTATAGCAATGCCACCTCAGGGCGCTTCACAGTCAGAGAAATTCAAGTCAGATTAATAATAGCCTAGCTAAAAAAAAACTCTCAAAAATACTGGACTGATGTGAAAAAAGTAGAAAGTTGGACCTGTTTCATGAACATAAATGATGGACGAGAGCTTTAGAGTCTGTAAAGACAAAACATCATGAGAGGTAAGTAGGGTTCGTTTTTGTGCTGACAATAAAACGGTGACATCATCGAGACAAAAACAGTCAAATCTCTGTCTTAGCTTATTTCAAATACTAACAACTTGTTGGTTATTTTGCTGTGTTGAAATACTGGCCTAGATTGAGCGACCAGGGGATTGATGTGTAAGTAGAGTAAAAGGAAAGCAGGTGAGCGCAGGAGGGCAGCAGCGGTTGCTTAACATTGATGCCATCATTAATTTAACAGCACATGGTGTGTTGCAAAGAAGTCAGCGAGGGATTTAGATGATAGCAGGCTGAGCCAGAGTATCTTTGTGAACTGAGGTCAAGATTTAACAGTGATTTAACAAAAAGGGCCTAAATATCCTGTTTAGCTCTTCAACAAAAGCACAAAATAAACCACACACCTGTAAACACATCATGGTGAATAACAGAGCAGTCAAAAGTTTATACACCTGTGATTCATTTTGGTAAAAGCTGTGTCCAAACTTTTGACTGCTGTATTTATGTTTGGATGACACCGTTTCACGACTTTCACTCAGCACTTGTTGTTGTGCTGGTTGCAGTAATCATTCAGGTTATGTGTCACTGCCCTCCACTGGCTACGGTTCCCCAGGGCCCCACTGCTTGTTCTGAGCAATAAGCTAATTGATTGCAACATTCATCATCATCCACGGCCACATTCTGGTATGAAAGTTGCCCCAGGGTGACAAAGTCCCCAAGAACGACAAAATGCACTAATGGAAGTGCCGTTAGTGAGAGATATGAAGAAACATTTACCTCTGACAGCATGTGCTCAGCTCTGGAGCAGGAAATTAAGTCTACGTTGCAGTTGATCATCTTCAGGCTCCTTGTTTTTTCTGTTTCACCGCGGTGTCAGACCACATTCCTAATCAAGGGAATTGCAATGTTTGCTTCTGGCTGAATAAGTGCAGTGACCTGGTGTGCAGTCAGAGTGTGTAATAAAATTGACAGCTATATATTGTGTTTGACCGTAACATCTTGACATGCAGGCTCTGTTTGCAAGAATAACAGATTTACAACCATATGTGAATGATGTGTGTGTCCGTTCCTGCTGGTACGTTTAAATACCAACACAGGGGATGTTTTCAGGTCAAGTTTTATCCTTCTAAATCTTTATCTGTTTGAAAATGCATAAAGTATCTGATCAGATACTGTATCATAAATATTAAATATGTTCAGTTCAAAACAATTTAAACCAAGAAATGGCTACAATCAGGTGTTATCTTATCTGCCTTTCCAACAAACATGAAGACCAATCCTTCCACAATGGCTGAAAATGTGTTGAAATGTTGTAGCTAAAAGCAGTTGTTTATAAATGGCACAAAGACTCAAGTCTGCAAATTAAACTTTAGCTTTTAACAGCCCCTGTGGTAGAATAAATTCTTGTGGATATAAACCTACCTGAGCCATTCTCTACCATCTGGATTGGTGTGTAATGCCTAAATTAATTGTTTATTATCTCTATTCTGTTTCAACTGATACATTGATTCTTATTATAAACCAAAGGAAAATAAAAAAATGCAAAGCCACTTCTTTTTCTTGCTTTTTTCTTGGTGCAAACATCAAGTAAATAACATTTATTTGCATAGTACTTTTCACGGATGAAATTAAAATAAGTGCTTTATAGTATAATCCATGACAGGTTAAGAAATGAATGAGGTTTTGTGGAATTGCTTTTGAGAAAATAACAAACAGAAACTCTTAATATCTGTTCGACAGTGTTGGATTTTTCCTGTCTCTGGTCTCAGCCTCATGTTGCGTTGCCCTGTAGCCTGGTGGATCAGCCATCTATGGCATCTGACTCCATCTGAGTCCAGGCTTGCCTGCACGCACGGCTGGTCAAACAGCAGCTTGTGAAGCAAGACGTGTGGCGAGGCCAGGAAGTCAGCCTGCTGGAAACTGCATTTTATTGAATTCAGCTGCAGGAGCTGTGGTGCTTCAGCAACTTCTTACATGGTAACGAACGACAGTGCTGGTGTGATGGGAGCAACTTGAGGTTGTTGAAATTCTGGCAGAGTGATGCACGCAGAACAGAAACAAAGGAGTTGTGAAGTGTTGCTGCAAGTACAATAACAAAAAGCATCTAAAGCGGGAAAGGGAATATTAACACGGTAAATGTTGTAAAACCAACACAGCAATTACATTCCTTACAAAACAAGCAAAATGCTCCAAACATGCAATGGTCCCAAAGAGTGCAGTGAAGCAACAAACTGTTCCACACAAAGAGAAAACACCTGTAGCTATAGATACAAAAATGTCAGTAAAACAAATTTGCAAATACACAACACAGAGCCAATCCTAGCAGAGCTGATTACACTGCAGTCATGCTTTCATGGCTACAAACACATCCCACCTTGTCTCTGAATGACCTGGTCTGCACCAGATGATCAGGAATCTTTATAGATGTGGCAATGACTCATTTTATTCTCTGTTTGCACACAAACGATAAAACTCTGTTATCTTTAGAAAAGCTGTACCGCAAAGTACTTAAAACCACCACTGCTACAATGCACCTCCACGTATACCCCTATCGATTATCAAGAAGGTGTGATAATAATGAACGCTTCTACCTAATAAAGCTGTCATGCAAGACAGAACACGACTACGACGGCTTTAATCATTCAGCTGCAAGCAAGCAAAGTCCAGACACACATCTGTGCTGGTGGCACAAAAAGGTCATTAATTTGCAAAGCCAGCAATAATCTATAGAACGTACAACTCATTTCTTTCCTAGTAGTTATCATACACTCACATGCATACACAGAGATGATCAAGCACTATGTCAAATGTTGCTGGCATCGACTGTCCAGTGAAAGGTGGAAGTACTCAGACAAAGAGAGTGATTAATTATTAAAAGAGGCTCACTGCAATCCATTACATCACATGCATTATGAAGTAGTTTGATCTACAGCACATCTTCAGGATCTATTGTTCTTAAAGGATCTGAAACTGCTGGAAGAAGCGAAAGAGCATTAGGATCAGGGGCTACTTGGAAAATTATAGACTGTATGAATAAAGATGAAAAAAAGATTAGAAAAATACGTGGATTTAACATGATATTATTAGCTAGTATGCAAACTGTTAACGGCTTTGCTTTTCTTCTCAATTGACTCTCTGACTTTATCTTTAAGTGTTTCTGGCCTCAAAGCTTTCTGGTCCAACCAACCTGCCAAACTGAGCTTAGACCTCTACAACCCAATGTTGTCATGTAATCATAGTACAAAATTTGATCTACACACACAAAACCTTCTGGATATTACTTGAATATACATAAAAATACACATAGGTGGAGGTTACTGTATGAAACTCCTAATATTGCTGGTCGACAGCAATTTGCAATGGAACTCAGCCCATTCACAGCACAATGCTCAAAATACGATTGGAACATGTCATGAACTCGCATGGGCGCGCTTTGCGGAAGTAAGATGTAGGACTGTTTAAAGGTGTCATCATCTGGAAATCCCACTTTTTCACGTTAAAACATGTGTATTGGAACAGGACCTCAGTTATAATGTGCCAGAAACTCCGGAAAGTGAAAGTAACTTGGTCTTTGAGTGCGGGCTCTCTCTTCTCACTAGAACCGGTCACAAGCACGCGCTCTCCACAGTACGCGAATTGGATTTCTTTCTCCCATTGATGTGAACGAGAGAGGCTGCTAGCTGCTAAGCTAGCCTCTTTAGCGTCACCTAAAAGCAGCTGATTACCTGCTGTAAAGTCGTTATGATCAGCTGTTATGACGTGAACTAGAGAGGCTGCTAAGCTAGCGTCTTTAGCACCACCTGAACGCAGCTGATTACCTGCCACGGCGTAGACCAGCTTTGTCAGAAAGGACGCCAGCGACAAGGAGGAGGAAGAGGGGGGAGATAGTCATGCTGAGTTGCCTCGGCAGAAATTCAGCAGTTTTCAGTGCTCTAACAGGAGGGACAGCATTACCAGGGAGCAGTGGATTATATTTATCAGTGAGGATGTGCAGTCGGTAAGTGTTGCTGCTTGTGTAACTTGTTATCTTTTGTGTAAGAGACTTGTAAACGGTGGTTGACGAGCGGACAAGCTGCTAATGTAGCTACAGAAGCTAACACTGTTTGGTTAACTTCACGTCAGACGTCCACTCCTTATATTCATCAGAGTCCAGCCCTTTTACTCCACTGATCCTCTCCATCAACCGCACCGTTACGTTTTTTATCAAGTTTTTCTCTGTTGGGACATCATTTCCTTCACCTGCTCTGTCCTGATAAAACTTTGTTTTGGCTTTGACGTTTGCCTCATGGACGCGCTTACAGACAGGTCTAACTCTCGTACGTATTCTCGCGACAAACAATAGTTGGGGATTAAAAGAGGTTAAAATGAGCTCATTAAAATTTCCTCCCACCCAACTAGAATTAAAAATTCATTTGAAGGTAATTTAAGAAGGATTGTGGATGTAAAACACTAGGTTATGACACCTTTAAGCTATAAAAATATACTAAATGATATTGTTTCGAGTAAATTATGGATGCTACCCATTCAGTACACTTGGATTACATTATGGTATGGAACCCTTTTCCCAAGGGCTCCATATCCTGCCAAGTTTTTATGGACTTTTATGGACCTTTTTGTTTCAAGCGCCTGTGAACTCCATTATATGAAGGTTGGGGGATAACGAAAACCTGTCCAATCTCCAGCTGCATTTGAGATATTTAAAAAGTGCTCCAAAGTCTTGCTCAGCATGAGGATGAGTAGAAAATGAAGGCACATTATTCTATGGGTGTACTATTCCTTTAACCTTGCGGTTTAAAGTACCCCAAACCACTTACTGTAAGCACACTGCAGATATTGAATATTTCAGTCACCTCCCAGCTGCAGACTATTTAATCAACATTTTTAATGTTTGCAAACATAAGCTATGACCTGCCAAATTTCAATCCAGCTTTGATAAGCATGTGGCAGCAGCGATTTATGGCAGCTTGGAGAGGTCTTCAGGTAAAAAACCTGCACTGGAACTATGGGGAGTTAGCCCTTAAGTATTCATGTTGACTCAAGTTGAGCTTGACTTCCACAAAGCCAACTGGTGTGAGTTTTGGGCTAGAGTGGAAATCATAATCATTTATGCCAATTATTTTGTTTTCATTATTATTGAAGGGTTTAAAATGAGTCAAAAGCTTGAAAATCTGCCAAGTGAAAATAAGGCAGCTGTGTGGTTAAACGTAACTCCCCAGCTCTGGTTCTCTGCATAATACACCCAAGCATCTGCTGACTGTAATAACTTCTCAACGTTGCTTAGGTAGGTTTGCAACCCTTCGACGCCCAGGGTGCGTCTTTGGCTGTTCGTGAAATGAATTCACTGTAAGTGCAAACACATACAGTTCTGTAACAACCACAGTGCAAGATTGTTAACTTGGGCTTTAAATCCACTGAGCATAAATCAGATTCTCTGAGCTGGTTGTAGCCCCTCCAACACTGTGGAGCATTCTTAATTTGTTCACATAATTAATCCGATCCTCCCTCTCCTCTTTACTTCTGCAATTTAAATGAACAGTTTTGTAAATTCAGGCATACAAGGACAATGTGTTCATGAACACAGAACAGTTAGCCAGCTAGTTTCACATACACAGCTACTTTTACCTTTTTTTTTTTTTTTTTACAGTTGAGTTTTAGGAGTCCTGCAATGGACTAGTAATCTGCCTAGTAGCCTTGCCTAAAAGCTGTTGGGATAGGTTCAGCTTTTGCCTGTCTTAAATAATATCAAATTGTAACATGGAGCCTTAATTTTACACATGTACCAGACAGTCCAGTACTGTGCTCAGTAAAAGACAGTTTTCAGTTGGTTAATGTGTTTTAAGGAGCTACTGTCAAAGAATAAATCAATGATTTTGCCTTATCAGACGTGAAGCTCTCTTTCTGTAAAGTGTTCATCCCAAGGCAAGACAAAACAGAATACTGGCACAATATTTCATGCTGGATGGGCAGGAGCTTCAGCATGATACCAGATTGGATATCTGACATCCTCCTAAAAATAACAGAGCTGTTTTCATCTTCTGCCTAAGAGCTTGCAAGAGCCACATGTTCCAAAGTCCCGACATTTTGATCAGTCGAAAAATAACAGTGACTTTTTTTCTCTGCCAAACTCAAATATATTTCATACTTAAACTTTCACATTTTAGATATTTTTATATTAAAATAAAAAACACAGGATTTCAACAAAGCAAGATATTGTGTCGCTTAATGAGCACCAAATTAGTTGGTCCATCTGTCAACTATAGTTTTATGCAACGTCAGAGGATAACATCATATTTCTTGACAACCTTAATAGAGGTAAATACAAGACGGGAAGCAGCTGCCTCTAATACAGCTTCAAGTGTGACCAAAACAATTCTTTACAGCAGCCTTGACACACTCTAGGATAAATAAATGAAGATATGTTATACTAGTGAACCTTTCAGTCTGATGGGTGTTGAGTACAAAAACTAAGCAAAAGTTGCTCCTGTCATTTTGGGTGTTTTGGTATTAAAACCATGCAAATCTCTTTAACGTGCAGAGATTTGGTCGTTATGGTCATTTTATTAAGATTTAGACTGTAGCCAACAGTGTTTAGTAAGCCATTAGTGGTTTGTAACAGTGAGGGAGAATCAGTCACTGTTTATCTGAAACAAGACATACAGGTTTACTGCTTTTCCATTTAGTGCCTCACACAGATGTGGCTGAATGGGTGTACATTACAGTTGGCTTTTATAGAGCAAATTGATCTCTGACTGATCCTCATGTCCGGCACACTCACCTCCATGGTGGTCAGGTTGCATCGATGAGTTCCAGCAAACCAGCCGTCAGTGGAGCACTGGTCGATATCAACATCCTGTAGATTAACGTCCACTCTCACCACACCCCTGCGAGACAGGACACCATAAATGAGACTGTTGGTGATTCAGGCGTGATCAGTTCACCTTAAGAACGAGTATAAGTCTCCATTTTCACTTTGAAACACTGAAGATAAATGTAACTTTTTAAATAAATGGAGTTTACCAGCTGTTAAACTTAGCTTAATTTGTAACCTTTAACTGGCCATGACCTCTCAGCAAGTGTAAATTGGACTATGCTCCAGTCCATACAACCGTGAACCAGGTACAGATAGTGTGAATTTACATCCTGCCAAGTTGTAAGCTGGGAGCACCATCTTGCAGAGAACGCTCATTACCTGAACCTGCTGCTGTTGTCAGTTTAGCTTTTGATCCATTCAGCTAAAAAAGGAAAAAGATGGAGAGAGACTGAAATGCCCTGCTGAGTGCCAGATTTGCTAATTCACAAGCTAGTTTTGAGCCAAAATCTGATCCACAATAAAATCCAACATCTCTCATTGGTCCATTTATTTAAGTATATGAATTATAAGACTTCCAAACAAATTTATGCAAGATATCAGCTTCACATTCTCAATAACTGAAGGGTTAGTGAATGTAAGTGAAATGATAGAAAAACTATTGAAATCTCTAAACCCTCAAAAAGTGGCATAGCTTGTTTTAATTCATGTTTTCATACCAAAACTTTCATGTCTTCACTGTTGTTTTGTTTGATATTAAAAGAGCAAGAAAGTCCAACATTAATGGTCATTATCTTATGTAAGATCATTATGTAATCATCTTGACAAAAGAAGAAGATCTCATGTGTTATTTTCTTGGGAATTTCTATTCAGGCTGGTTATCATATGACTGTTGCAAAAGTTTAGCTGTCAATAAAAAGCACACTTCAATGGTATATACAACAAGCAAATTTCACCAAATCAGATCAACCAGAAGAAAACCAGTTGTTTTTGGTGACTATAATTAATCCCATCATCAACACCTCTGTAGCATAGCCAATAATGATCGAGCAATGTTTCATGGCCACAAGCTAATCTGACATCTGAAGACAGTTCAACACTAACCAGTTATTTAACTGCTATCTATTTTTTTTATTTCTTTTAAACAAAACTTTAGTCTGACTGAAGAGCCAACTCCCAGACCTCACAAATACTTTATAAGTTTTTTTTATGTAATCTGCAGCTACTTTGTACCCTGTGGAGACAAACACAGAGACTCAAACAACTCCAAAACCTGATAATAAAATAATCCAACATCCAAAAAAAAAAAAAAGAAACTGACACAATTAATTAATTTGAGTCAGTTGCGTTAAAGCAGGAAAACATCTCAAACATGCAGGACTGGCCCTTAAAGGCCAGAGCTTGAGCTTCCTGGAGCAACACTGAAAAACTCAAATCTTACCAAGTATATTTTTCTCATTTCTCTAGACAAAATATCTCATCACACTCAAAATAAGACAAAATTACCTAAAGAGAAACATTTCAGTGAGATAAAGAAACTTTTTTAAGGCAACGAATCTAATTTCAAGAAATCTTATGAGGAATTTTTTTGCTCATAAAAGAGGAAAAAAAGAAAAACATCTTGGCCACTCTAAGAATAAGAGTATCTATCTATCTATCTATCTATCTATCTATCTATCTATCTATCTATCTATCTATCTATCTATCTATCTATCTATCTATCTATCTATCTATCTATCTATCTATCTATCTATCTATCTATCTATCTATCTATCTATCTATCTATCTATCTATTATATATATATATATATATATCTGTCTGTCTGTCTATCTATCTATCTATCTATCTATCTATCTATCTATCTATCTATCTATCTATCTATCTATATATTTAAGAAATTATATTATAAAAATATTATATATATACATATATATATATATATGTATATATATATATATATATAAAGATACAGCTTATCTACAATACTAAATTTGTCCTCTGTGATAAATAAATCATTTTTCATTTATATTTCTTTTTATTTATATATATATATATATATATATATATATATATATATATATATATATATATATATATATATATATATAGATAGATATAAATATATATATTTATATATTATAGATATATAGATATATAGATATATATATAGATAGATATATATATATATATATATATATATATATATATATATACACACACAGATAGATATATATATATATATATATATATATATTTGCTTGTAATAAACAAAGAAAATCTGCCAATAGAACAAGCAAAATGTTCTTGATAGGATTTCTTGAAATAAGATGCATTGCCTTAAAGGTGCCATGACATCAAATTTCACTTTTCTGGTGGTTTGGGTGTATAATATGATCTGTTGTGCACTGATGAGGCCATGTGAATGTCCAGAGTGAGAATCAAAGTTCTTGTTCATAGTCAGTCAGCTTTGTTTTTTTGTTCAGAAACGGTTGAATCAGACAGCAACTTATCATTCTCCGTAGTTTAATTGCTCCAATTAGAGCACACTATCAAGCAAAAAAGAAGTTTCTTATCTTACTGAAATGTTTCTCTTCAGGTAATTTTGTGATATTTTGAGTGTGATGAGATATTTTGACTAGAAATAAGAAAAACATACTTGGTAAGATTTTAGTTTTTGCAGTGAACTTACTGCTAACAGCTGGAGCAACAACCTTTTTTTTTATATGCCATTTTGTTGAAAATGTAAGCAGAGGTGGGGAATCCTGGTCCTTAATGGCCGCAGTCCTGTAAGTTTTCTCTGTTTTCCTGCAACACACTTCATTCAAATCAAATGGATCCAACAACCAACCAAGTTCTGCACACTGACTCATTAATTTGAGGTTTCCCACCACTGATTTAGACTGAACACACGCAGTAAAAACTGAAGGAAGAAAGGGAAATTTTCCATATCTTAAATTTCTCTCATCAGACAGAAGGCAGCTAAAAAAAAAAATCAATAAACCAAAACTTATCTTATAATAACAGAGCGAATTTTATCTTTGAATTGTAAAGCTGCTAGCAGCAGCTGAGCCATGCAGGAGGTTTAAAAAGGGATTTACACTTTCCTAGCTCCCTAAAGCTCTGTGTGGACAGTCAAACATGTGATTGTGAGGGTCAGACTGTGGCTGATAAATCTTTTCACTGATGTGACAACTTTGCTGTCGTTCTGTCTCACACACACAAACCAGCAGGCAAAACCAGTGTATAATTAATGGGAAACGACAGACAACCATGTTTCCTTATACTCTGCTTGCTTTAACACAAAATAATGAATTTACAATGTGTGAACATAAAACCCCTGAACTGTATCCAAATGACCTCAGCCCACACACCTTTTCCTCCTGGTAGACTCTGAAGTGGAGCACAGCTGGAGGCAAGTGATGTTAGACAATCTATGACGTTAAATGTTGTGAAATACACACTGTTCAACTCTCAAGAGCTGCATCTCTGCAGGATAAGTGTCATAATAGGAACAAACTACACAGCAAATCTGAAGTGCAAAAATAACCAATAATAAGTTTCTGAAAATCTGTTATAAAGATATTAATCCAAAAACCAAAGAACAAAGCATGAAACTGAAATAAAAAACAAACACACTGAAGAGGACCGAACAAATTCAGAACTTATACTCTTAAAAGTGCATTGTGCCAGTTTAAATGCTAAATACTCTTCTTTTCTGTCCCCCACATGCTCTTAGTTAGAAGAATGAGCCAATCATTCGTCACTGTGGTTGTCTCTGTCGTACCGTTTCTGCATGCTCAGTGAGAGGAATTCAGGCTGAATCCTCAGGGACATGCATGTGGGTTTGATGCGCTGAGTTTACTTGTTCACCTGGTGACTGCAAATGTGTTTTCCGTCGTCATCACCGCATCATCAAGACAACACTGACTACTGCTAAAAGATGGATAAAAAGAGATTGGCCTCAAGTGCCTCTCAAACCTGAACTCAGAATCCACGTAAGACAAAGCAAAGTTTGTTGAGAGTGACGAAAGAGCCAAACTGGAGTCTGACCGGCATCGGAATAAGATGAGAGTCGACATCGAAGCAGCTTTCAGTAAAGGAACTCCGATCTGCTCTGAGAATAACACGGGACCTGCAGTTGGCTTTCTTCTTGCTAAAAAAGTGAATGTGATACGCATGATGGAAATGTTCCTGGAGAAGATATAGCCTACACTCTGGCCACTTGTTACATTTAGCTGATTTGGTATTTTCAAAAAGGTAATCGCGGTCTCAAATTGTGAATTTGGATATTTGAACTACAGGCCGTTAGCCTGTTGTTACCGTTAACATACAGGATAACACTTGTACATTTACATTAGCATCACTTCCACTTGTTGCCAGAAGGGGCACACTTCTGGAAAAAAGCTGAAATTTCCACTTTACTCCTTTAAATTAAAGATGAATTTTACATTATATTAAGCACTCAGAAAGCACAGACCTCCGCCAAGCTGCGTTAGTTACCCCCATATGGCCTCATCTCACTGCTAAAGAAGCCTTAAAAACATCAACACCAAATTGTAATCAGTTCTTCCTTGTGCCATTATCAACATTCCCTGAAAATTTCATTCAAATCTGTCAATGACTTCTTGAATTAATTTGCACTTACAGACAGACAGACAAATATTTCACTTCACTTCCTTCTTGGTGGAGGTAATGAGACAAAAACTGGGTGCTGTACTGGTTTCTAACTCATCACAAATTAGATAATCAACCACATTACTTAATCTGTACTGATCACGTGCAGTTGGAGGAAATTATATGGATTTAGACTTAGTCACATTTAATTATAAAGACACATCAGTGAAAAAGCTCCTGTTACTTGCAACTGTGTTTGATCCAAATTTGTTTGTTTTAAAAGATTTGGTGGCCCCGCTGACCTTCAGATCTTGGGGATCTGTCCACACTGGGAGCCATCATAGTCCCAGAGGCTGCCACCCTGATCCAGGCAGCTAAGGACCCACACAAGCGGCAACCTCCGGTGGCCAGTAGTGATGCCACCCGGAAATGGACATTTTCTGTAATATTCCCTTCATCCGCTAGGGGCTGGCTCCAAGAGCGAGCAAATCCCCATAGACTCCCATGTTAAAAACGCCAACTTCACAGCAGAAATAAACAGGTTTACAGCCTGGTTCAAAAAATCATTTTAGGTTTATCAGGTCAAGTTTACCTTCATGTCAACTGTGAGGGGGGTGAATTTTTTTATAACTCATTCGTTTAGATGTTATTTATTCTTCAAATTACACATAATTAAGGGCGTGTCCTTATGATTGACATGCGGCAGACCGGAAGCTCCGCCTGCCGACCGGAGGCTCCTCGTTAGCTCCTTCTTTGCTCTTAATAAGGTCTCAGTTTGTTACAGAGTCGCACAACAGCGGTGTTTAGTCAGCGAATTGCAAGTCTAAGCATGTCTTACCTTAACCATGCCGCTTAGGGGGCTTATCTTTGTTAGCTCCTCTTAGTTTCGTGTTAGCTCAGTTAGCGTTTAGCCCACAGTGCGTCAGCTGTCAATCATTTGCCCCGCGGCCGCGCTGTGCCCATTTTAGGATTTTCCTGGAGTGACGACGTACGTGACACGACAAGATGGCGACGGTAAGACACGCCCAACTGGCTTCACATTTCTCTATTCAGAAGAGACCGGAAGCTACGTCCAGTAATTATATACAGTCTATGGACCCACACCATCATCATATTGCAGTGTAGGACCCTCAGCCACCCCGACAAGGGCCTCCCCAATGGCAATAAGCCCATAGACCAAAAAGCAAAGCTCCCAGTGTGGAGGACCCCCATGAGGAAAACATGAGTGTTATAGGGGCTATTGCACAATGATCAAGCAACAATTGTGTCTGTTTAAGGCGGCTATGGCTCTGGGAAAGAAGCTGTTCAGTAGGCAAAATGTTCCGGCTTTGATATCCAACATCCTTCGTTTATGGGCCATAAATACATAACCTGACTCCGTCAGATGGATTTGCTCCGCATATCCATCTAGGAACCAACCATTAGAGTAGTTTTGGAAAGGGGCGAAAATACTGGTTAGATGATTGGATGACCATGTTGGTGACTGACGGGACAAATCAACCAATCAGATCAACGAAGCATACGACCTACTAACAAAGCGACGACGAAAACATGAGCAAACACCCTCCTTTGAGAAAAGACTCCAGAGCAGTGTTTTGCTCTCCTTTCAGTGAAGAAATACTCTGTAATTCCGATAAAACTTGAGTGATAGTCACGCTGACGCTAGTTTCGTCCGCTGAAGCCGCCATGTTGTTTAGACTGAACTGTCACTTCTCGTTGCGTCACACCTCAACCTGCCTCAAAGAAAACGCCGATTTTTTGTAACTCTCCAGTCTGGCTTCAATGGAAAGAAACCAGACTGATCTGCGAGTGAAAACCTGAAGCTCGCGAGATCTGGATGGTCTCATGAGGCTAATAAATACCATCCACCAGTTGGCAGTTGTTTTGCTGTTGTGACTTTAACTTAAACCAAATCCACATCTTCTTTTATTGTCTCCTTCTTCATTGTTTACATCTTGCAAATCCACAAGTGACGTTTGGTCAATGGTTCATTGTATGTGAACAATTCACCCACAATGGAGCAGGTTGCCCACACCACGGGAGTACAAGATTACAAATGTCGTTTCATGAATTTCTGTAAGACAAAGCTGTTCTGCAGCAACTCCTGCCCACAGTACAACCTAACACGCTAACAAAACGCAAGCTTTGCAATATTTACCATAATACGAACATGGCTTCTCTCTTTTTTGGCACATCTTCATGCTTGAGAGCTTTTTGCTTAGATTTCAGTTGTGCTTCTCACCAACAAACCTGTCGCAAATTCAATTTGGAAAAACACACAATATCCCTTACAACTCTCTCCAACACTGTTCTATATTGGGACAACTTATTTTTATGTGCATATCAACCCACTGTGGATCCGTCCTTCAATTTTGACTCTGTGGTGACAGCGAACAGTTAAAAGTTGTGATTGGTCCATACAAATGACAAATTTCCCCACATGTATCACCAAGCTACTGCTTATAGCAAATGTTTCATGTGCATTTATAAAGAAATCTTCTTTTAAATTTCACCAACACAGCAATGCCCACCTTTAGAAATCCACCATTTTCCAGCATAGCATGAAAACACTGACATCATTTTCATGCACACACACACATGCACAAATATTGCTGCTGTGGCATGTTCTCCAGGTGTACTGGAGCTAGTTTACTATACCCAGCTCCCAGTGGGCACTAGGCGAGTGCAGGGCTCTCTTTGCCTGTACTTCTGTTATTAATAACTGCTGGTTTGGTTCTTCCTTGGGGCAAACTGACCTCGCTATTTTCTCCTGCACTGCAGGCTGTTTTGCTGAGAAATTACCTCCAATTCTCTAATACACAGTAAGGATAGGAAGCAGTGCAATGAAACAGCACTGGAATACGACCATTTGTTTATGATGTGAAATTCATCAATATGTGGCTGTCAGTGGCAGCTCAAGGATTAACTTGGGGTTTGCTTCGAAAATAGTGTATACAAAGAAGGAAATTGACTGTTTTTTCCTTTTTTTGCCATCGCCTCCTCTTCGTTTCTTCTGCTTCCAGCTCCCTGGGCAGCCTTTAGCATCCCTGCCAAAACTGACATATGGTGTATAAAATAGCTTTTGAAAAAATGCAGAGAAGGAAAAGGGCTTGCTGGGTATAAACGTAGGTAACGGCTGTGCATGTGTGCAGCACAAAGACTGGACTGTAATTTGAAAGTGGCAATAAGGAGCATGAGCAGAGGCATCGTAGTGCCCATCAAGGCCCTCGGGCATAAAGACGGGATTATCACAGAGTAGGAGATAGTGGTGCCCCAGGAAACAGCGCTCCAGCCTTTCATCCTTCATTCTTTGTGGATTTAGAGGCCAGCTAAGAGAGGGGGCATCCCACCAGCAGGGGCTCCAGCCACATTCAGCGCTAATGTTAGACTAAACATTGTGAAGTTGACTGTATATCTGTATAATAGCTTATAAGCTACAAAAGGATATTCAATGAAACATGCTCATAATGAAGGCTTCCATATGTGCTTTTTGTTACCAGTTGGTCTTTAATGCATTCATGAATGAATAGTGTATGTCAGACCCATACGCTTTGAGCTCTATGTCTCTATTCAGGAGGACAAAATGAACTCGGAAACTGATTGGCTTATTTAAGGTTCATATAGATGGGTTTCCCGTTTACAAACGCGTTGCGCGTGCAACCAGAGGGCAAAAAGCCTGTGTTTGTATTGCAGTCTACAGCCAAACACACACTGATATCATTCATAAAAATGTAAATGTGACAGTGTGGGGTCCTGTCACTATGCCTTCGATAGATCATGCGCCCTGGCTACTTGGCCACAGGGATGTCTCTTTGGCTGAATGGTCAGCGTGCATGACTCTCACCCAGGAGTCTGGGGATCAAATCCTGCCCGGGCCCTCTGTTGTGTACCTTGCCACATAAAGTAACCTGATGAAACAAACAGATTTTTGCGTTTTAAATTATATTGTATAAATATGTATTTTGATAAAGAATAACAAAACACAGACGCAGCGCTGCTGTTTTGTGTTTTTATTACCATTACACTAACTTGACAAGGGAGTCATCACCCGGAAACGGCATTTTTCTTTTCAAAACATGGATATTATTCGTGTTGGACCTAATTTTAAATTTGCCTGGAAAACTTGAATTAGGAAGTGGCTTAAACTTTTGTTTAGACTCTTTGTTAAAACCAAAATAGGCCACAACAGTCTGCTGTCTGCAGCAGGTTCTGCTCCACGTTGTCTTCATCACCTCCACACAGGAGCAACTTTCACTAGTTTGGGATTAAACCAGGCAAAGACGACATCATCACTACGTTTGGAAAGGAGGGACTAACACGCATTGCTGTCGGTAAATCTCGCTGCTTGTATAACGTTCTGCTTTATGAGTGTATGAGATCGTGGTGGACAGTAGACAGATTCGCTAACTGCTAACAAGCTAACGGTATAAACTCAAACACCATCTGATTTACGACCCCCGTACTTCGTATTAAATCTCTGGGATGCGTTGTTATGCAGCGTGAACGTTAGTAAACGGCTCCACAATCATTTTTCTTCTTTTTATTTTTCCGTGTCTGAGCGGAGGACGGCTGTCACACACAGCACAGCTACAGTGTTGTGATCCAGGCTTGAGCCATAAACTGATAAATTACTGGTCACGGTGGTGAAATTAGTACCAGTCTCCAGACCACAACACGGGAATCATTTCTGGTGGTTTAATCCGACATGGCGACCATGGTGAAAGACTAAATAAATCATGTAGTCTGAACCTGCATACGTTATCCAAGAGGGTTTTCTGAAGACCCGTCATACCTTACCTCCATCACCATTTTTAACCGTTTACATGCATCAACGTTTTGATATTTGTAACTGAACAAATACCAGGACTTAAGCATTATATTTTCCCGACACTTTCACATCATATTATGACCTCATCTAAATTAAAAGTCGAGTGTTGCGTTTAAGGGCGCATTCACAAAGCTTTTTTTATTCGAATCAGAGTCCGTTTGCCGGGAAAGTCCGCTTCGTTTAGGGGAGTTGTGAATGTGCAAATGGACTCTGATCCGGAACAAACAAGCGGACTCGGTCTGCCTGCAAACGCAGGTCTCGGTCCGATTCAAGTGAACCAAAGACAGGAAGTGGACTACAAATTGCATTGGCATTGTGGGTCAAACGTTGGGCAACGTGGGTAAACGTTACCACAAGAAACACACGTGAGGGACTGCGGTACTTATAAAGAGGGGGGGGGGGAGCAGAAAGCTGTTGTAAAAGCCCCCCCAGACACATGAGCCCCCCCCCCATAACAGTGGCCAAAATACCTGTAGCAGGTGTAGAAGTCTTTTTGAACATGAGAGAAAACACCTGATTGCAGTGATTGCCTCAAAAAAGCTTCGGAGCCCCATCATGCTTGTTTCCTTGTTTTATTTTTTGTGTGTTTGTTTTTAATATTTCTGTCAACCCACAAATGCAAAATCAGTGTCATGATTTTCATAATTCATTATTACTTTTGTCAATTTCATCTTATTTCTCCGACTGCTATTTTTTTTCTCCTTATTCAATTGGAGGGTGTGAATAATTTTGAGAACAACTGTACATAAAGACCCTCCCCAGCTGTTGTGGGGTCTATTTTAATCAGTGAAATCAGGTGTAACAACGAGAAAACCATTAAAAAAGGAAGAGTAATTGACTTTTTGTAGTTTTCCAACATCAGAGCTTTGATTAAGTTGTTAAACTGACTTTTAAATCCAACTGCACCATCATCTAAACAAGAAAAAACTTCTTTTTTTTTTGTTATACTTGTAGGATCCCTGAGGGGAAATAAGGGATCTGCATTTTACCCATCTCTGTACTGTGAGTATCAGAGAGCAGTGGGCTGCTACTTGAGGCGCCCGGGGGGCGGTTGGTGGGGGGGTTAAGGACCTTGCTCAGGGGTCCACAGGGTACACTCAGGGGTCGTGTCGGGGGATCGAGCCCGGGTCCTCTGCGCCCAAGCCCATGACGCCACCACTGGGCTATCCACTCCCCCAATTTGGAAGCTACGCCAAATGACTTCACCTAGAAGCTCTCACTGCTAGTTACTAGGGATGGGCACAATTAATCGATGATTGATAATTGATCGTTAAGAATTTTTTCCATCACGTAATTTTTTTCGATCATCCGACGGTGTTATAAAACAGAGTTCACTCATGTAGTGTTCGTCTTGGAGCTCTGTAATAAATGTCACTATGTGGCGGTAATAAAACATCCTACCAGCAGGGGGCGATGTAGCCTAAAGACAGCAGAGAAAGCCACCTGCGAACTGCCATCTTCCCGTCACAGCAGCTGAAAGACGACTTGTCTAAACCAGCATGAAGCGAGCACAGCGAAGTCTGGACCGCGGTGAAGTTGGTTTCAAGTTAGATATCAGACATGAGCAAGACGCTGCTGACTCCGCGGATTGCGAAGAGCCAATATCAAACTTGAAACCAACTTCACCGCAGTGAGGTCTGGTGTGGGACATTTTTGCCTTAGAAAATGACTCCTCACATTGTCAATACTGCGACACGTTTTATAAAAACAACTCGACAGCAGCTCCCGTGACGTACCATTTAAAAAACGCTCATCTGACGAGCTTAAAGGTAATGATTCCTGCCTTCAACCCACCACTGTTTCTGTTTGAAGCTGGAGGAGCTGTGATGCAAAGCGGACAGACACGGAGGGAATCTGTAAAATGATTTTCGTGGCTATGTTGCCCAGAAGTGTCGTCAATGGAAAAGGTTTCCCAGATTTGATGAATTTACTTGAACCAGTCTATCGGCTCCCTTCACAGCGCATCATCACCAGGCTCATTGAAACACGGAAAGCGAGAGCAGGAGCTGCTAAACAAGTTAGCAACAGCAGCTAGCGTTGCCATAACAACAGAGAGCTACCTCACCATTATGCCACCACTGCCAACCTGCTCTCACAGATGATGATTGAGGCTGTAGAGCAGCAGGGAGTTGAAATAAATACGGATTTGAGAAAAAAAACAGTCTGCCTGTGGTATGCGGAATAATTTTTTAACATGCATTTCTTAATGATTAATCAATAATTGATTGTTAATTCTCCCGACGATCGATCAAAAAGATGATCGCTAATGCCCATCCCTACTAGTTACACAAACTTTCTCCTAAAACTCCTCCATTAAAGTCCATTGCATTGTGGCCTTGCCATGCAAAACAGGCATTTTCCAAGCAATTTACTTTGTTTAGCATTAAACCTGCTTGGAGTTAAAGTAATTAATATGGGTGAAAGTAAAACACCCCATTTCTAAACTATTATTATTTCTCATAAAGATTGTTTTTATTGATTTGTGTGCATGAAACATTAAAGGAAAGAACAAGCAATTGTTCTGATTAGCCTATCAGCTGAGTTAAGAAGTTAACTTGTCCAGTTTTCAGAGAATTATGCAAAATAAAATGCACAACAGCAAAGATTCAGGAAACATCCTCTGACATCAGCTACATGAAACTTAATATAATGAATGAGAAAGGAAACATACATGATGCTTTAGCATTGTTTAAGTCGCCCAAGGACTTGTACGCCCACAACAACCTGGATGCATATCTCTGCTGCCTCATTGTCTTGATAGCGACTCATTGCTGTCCTTTCAGAGGGGCGCAATTTGTGTGTTATGTCATGGAATAATCACAATGCCAGAGCCGTGCAGCCTTCCCAGTGAAAATGTCTGCTCCGTGATGGAAATGCATTAAGCTGACAGGACGCGGGGAAGCTAATGTGAGTCAAGCCGCCGGGCACGATGCTGCTTGTCTACCAGCATTTCAGTGCAGCTTGGTTCATTTTATTGAGTTCTGTCGTTGGGCATCAAAAAAGATGTGGCACCCGTGGGGAAGTGGGTGTGATAGAAAGCAAATAAAGACTGCTTCCATTTCGGAGAGCTAGCTCTTTCATTAAAAGTGGGACAGCTCTGCTGATTTTTATGCAACAGTTTTGTGGATTATGAACAGTTTTTGTTTGAGTTAATATCAACAAAACTCTTGGACTCCACTGGTCTTTACTAATCAATAATCTTTTACATAAACAACTACATCTCACAGTTCCAGCCCTGTTACATAACTTCAACCTCACATATAAACACTTAACTCATTTTCCTTCAATTAAAAGCCAAACAAAGATAACACCGTCTGAAATAACTAAAATAACTTGTGTTTTTCTTATATTTTTAAAAACTTTGCAGAAATCTCTGCACTGATTCCTCCACTGTAATACTACTTTTCTCTTACTAAAGGATAAAATTAGAGAATCTAGTACATGAATAAGTGCGATGCAGCAGAAATCCCAGAAATGACTCCCATCAGTTAGTTTTATCAGAGATGTTTCGTCTCTTTACAGCCGGGCAGAAAGCAGCATAGTTGGATGTTCTGTAACGCTGACATTTACAGGCTGAAGGCATCGTATTGACAGGCCACCTTACTGAGCGGTGGAGTCCCACTGACGTCAGCAGTGAGAGAAGGAGCACCTCGGGGATCTTTAACCCCTGCTTGCCCTCAGGTTAGACTCATTTCAGCTTCTTTGTAATGTCCCCATCTTAACCTCCTCTTTGGATTAAAAAGCTTCCTTCAGTGGAATATTTTTGCATGCTTCTTCTTGTAATGCAAAGCTGCAAATCTTTCTCCTTTTTCAACAGAAAAAAAAGACTCCTACCCTTTTTCAGTTCAGTTTAGCATCAAACATTATTGCATTTAGCCCGGGGAATTGTTGGGGTTTCTTCCTATTTGTTTCTGGATGGCGTCCATCAAAGCAGATGCTGCTGGCTCCTCCTGGAGCTGGAAGCCTCACACTCTTTTAGACAGCTCCCCACAGAAGTCAAGGCCATCAAGCCTTTTGGCTGCATGTACAGCTTAATTGAAAGCAAATGAAGGGGCAAATAAAGAAAAAATCTGCTGTCTAATTATAACCTACAGTCATGTGACAGCAGAGTAGAGCCTCTTTCAGATCCATTCAGGTACAATATAAGAAAAAAAAAATCATGTGGTCCAAACCAGATCTCAAATGAAGTAACTGACCGTATTACAGTAACAACAACACTAAGTTTAATTTATTCAATGGCGTTTAACAGCAATAGGCTGAAGTGATTATTTCTGTATGACATCATCAATCTCGCACATCATTGTGGAGAATTTGGGGTCCACTCTTCCTTACAACATTGTGGAAGTTCATCGAGGTTTATGACATTTATTTATTCACAGCTCTTTTAGGATTTTGCTAAAGCATTTCTGTCATGTGAAAGACCCATACCGTAACTTTTAGACCTTAAAAATATGCGTCTCTGACTCATCTTGATGGCACACCAACATTCTTTATGCACATTTTCGAGCCATCGCTGCCCGGTGGCGTCCCGAGGCTCAGAAACTGCACTATGTAACTTTTGTATCCGGGACGGGGCCGTGACGTTGCAGCTTTGGTTGCACACCGCATCACTTACTAGCAAACGGATATGAACCAGATATGAACACAGCAGGTGTTTTGAACGCGCATCATGTTGGATTTGGCAAAGAAACGCAAGGAAACATCTACTGGAGGCAGAGAGGAAAAGAAAGAGAGGAAGCAACAGAACAAGAGTCAAGATAAGACTGTTTTTACTGGCTGGAGTGAATCGCAGTACCGGTACGATGCTAGATGGATGCTTGTTTAGCCGTTGATAGGGGGCGTCACTGAGAAAACTGCTGAAAGTTCTGTTGCGGGCCTTTAAGGCCTGAACTTTGGCTCATTACAACACCTGCATGATCTCATATTTCAGCCACTCTGTTGTAGATTTCACAGCAAATTTGAAAGCTGATATCATCACCCTGAGTGTTAAATTTAACACTGGCCCATAGTTTATATGGGAACCACTGAAAAGTGTTATGTAGGTTAACACTTTTCAAAGTGTTACATTTTCAACACTGTCACAGTGTTAATTAACTAACTCTTATAGTGGTAGACTTTAACACCAAGCTGGATAATAGTGACACCAAATCTGTGTTGAAAAATCACCAACTGGGGCTGCTTTTAACAATAACTTTCATTTTATTTATGGTATTCTACCAATTTCTAGCAAAACTAGTGGTGGGAATTGAAATTTTTACTTAGGCTAATCCTCTCCAGAACAGCCATATTTCTTCAATCTACTCCTAACTGAACTAATAAGGAGTTTAACATTTAACATGCTAACTGAGGCCTACAGTCTGAGATGCAGCTCTTGGGTTTGTTGTAGTTTCTCTGAACATTGCTCAGACTGAGCTTGGACTTGCTGAAACGTCTGCTCATGAGAAGACTGGCATCTGTCTTGAATGTTTTCCGACATGTAAATCAACTTTCTCTCTGTACGGTTGCAATTGCTTTTCTGAGGTTATTCCTGATGTCTTTCCTCTTTGGCATTGTGTTAAGAGACCGTTAATATAGAGGCACGAACCTCCCGCTCACGTCACCCGTTGGTTTCTGAAGAACTAAAAGTGAAGCCAGTTGGGCATGTCCCACTGTCACCATCTTGCTGTGTCACGTGTGTCGTCACTCCCGGAAAATACTAAAATGGGCAAAGGCAAGACCGCTCCAAGCCGCAGGCCAAATGATTGACAGCTGACGTACTCTGGGCTAAACGCTAACTGAGCTAATTCGAAACTAACAGGAGCTAATGAAGATTAGCCCCCTAAGCGGCGGAGTAAAGGTAAGACACACTTAGACTTTCTATTATCTGACTAAAAACCGCCCTCGTGCGACTCTGCTACAAACTGAGACCTTACTGAGAGCAGACAAGGAGCTAACTAGGAGCCACCGGTCGGCAGGCCGGGCTTCCGGTCTGCCGCATGTCAATCCAAAGGACACGCCCTTAATTAAGTGTAACTTCAAGATTAAATAACATCTAAACAGATGACTTTAAAAAAAACTCACCCCCCTCACAGTTGACATGAAGGCAAACTTGATCTATTACACCTAAAATGATTTTATGAACCAGGCTGTAAACATGTTTAATTCCGCTGTGAAGGTGGCGTTTTTAACATGGGAGTCTATGGAGATTTGCTCCGTTTTGCAGATCAAGGGGGAACTACAAAAAATGACCTCTTCTGGGTAGCCTCATAGTTGGCCACCGGAGGTTGCCACTTGGTCAAAGGGAGTAGAGCAGGGTTTCCCAACCCTGGTCCTCAGGGACCCCCGCCCTGCTTGTATTCCAGGTTTCCAACTCCACCACACCTGATTCAGATCAACTCAACTGCTCATCAAGTTCTTTGCAAGCTGCTAACGAGCCTTTCATCTGAGTAAGGTGTGTTCAAGTAGGAATATCTGGAAAACCAGCAGGGCTGGGGTCCCTGAGGACCAGGGTTGGGAAACCCTGGAGTAGAGGCAAGTTCAGAAATCAAACTCACGACTGGCGCTTCAGGTAACTGCAGCAACGAGCCAAGCCGTCGCAGGAGCGTGCACAAACTGAAGCTATAATGTTGTTTAAGACGCGTTTTCTTCGTAGTTACACATTTTAATGGTCTTTCAGTTGATCTGGATCGTTTGCTGACGGCAGAAGAATCCATAACTATCGCTTACAGTGTTTGAATTTACCGTGACCGTCTTCTTCCTGTATGAAAACTGTCAGGGATGCAGATGCAGCGCCATTTGACGTCACGTCCGCAAGGCAGCGCGGAAAATTCGGCCACCGAATTGCAGCGCATTTTGCAGCACACAGCCTGTTCAAGGCAACGGAGCGAGACATGGGTGGAAATGTTCTTTTTGGTATTTAGCGCTTCATCACCCATTAGTATTAAAAAAACTGGACATGCATGTTTGGTTTTTTTTAATTCCTGCCTCTAGTCCCTTTAAGTATACTGAAATTCAAAACGACTGAAGGTAACAGTTATTTGATTGTGCCATAAAAGGGAATCATGTGTCTAAAAATAGTATGAACCCCCCCTTTAATAAATTTATCAACTGTATTAGATTATTAGATTACCCAGATATTTAACAGCTTTATTTTAATGCAATAAGTAAGGCATATTTAGTTTTTCAAATGCTCCATCTGCTTTTTAGCCTTGTTTTGTTAAGTAAACACTGTTATGATGTAATGTGTTACCTGTTTGTGGACTTATGTCTAATTTTAAAACCTGTTTTTTTTATCATTATTATTATGTCCTAATACAAAAGACCAGAGAAATGACAAAGAGTGCACTTTCTTTTTCATGACTTTATTTGGCCTTCAGAGGAATATTCTGGTTTCACTCCTAAGTTTTAATTAATTTCCCTTATTATGTCACTGCTCCTACTGCTCTGAACTTCACCCTGGAAGCAATTAAAGTCTGCGCCATGAACGATGAGTTTATAAGTGTGTTCACTGGATGCGTACAGTACACCAACTCCTCATTTTCCTTCCCCTTCTCCTCCATGTGTGTGGCTTGTATCTGGAGTGAGAGTGATTTGCCAATTAGGACAACACGGTAGCATCCCAAAGACTGTCTGAAACTCCAGCATACACACATATATACACAACCAGGTCTGTGTGCTGCTGAGAAGCTGACGGGATGGGATGAAGTGCGAGGTTTGCGATTTCTTACACCTCCTTATAAACAACAGGTTGATCCTTCACAAGCGCATGTCTGCACACTTCTGCTCGAACAAGTCACGTTATTTGTTTAGCACAGTTTTCAACTAAATGGGTGGAAAGAAAGCGACCTTGGATTTCTAATTATTTCCACATGCGGATGGATGAAAAAGCTGCAAGAAGTCACCTTGCTTCTTGCAACATCATCACCTCAAACAGGAAGCATTAAAGGGGCTGGAAATAAAGATGCCCCGTGCAGAGTTGTTGTTCTACATCATTCATTATTAATTCATCATCGTATTGATTGTGTATTTATCTGGAGGAGAAAGGGAGGAGAGCTGGGGTCTGAGCCAGCCTTTCCCCTCCTCTTGTTTCTTGTCTGCTAGTTAAATGAGACACACTGTAAGAAAGAAACTGTAACATTTCAGCAGCTGGGGCGAAACATAAGAAAAAAAGTAAATGAAAAGGAGGTAAATCGAAATATGAGATTTTATAAAATAAAGGAAGTTTATGCCTTTAGCTTTACAATGGGGGCTTATGCTTTATTTTGGCTTTTTAATGTTTAATGGAAGACGTCATCATGTAGAATAACTATCAAGTTCACTGCTAGTATGGCGACTTAAACCTACCAAAGGTTCCCAAACTTTTTGAGCCACAACCCCAAAGAGAACATACATTTGCCTTCAAATTTTTGCTTTGGAGCCCCATCATGCTTGTTTACTTGTTTTATATTTTGTTTTTGTTTTTTATTTCTTTTGAACAACAATTCAAAATTAGTGTCATAATTGTCATAGAATTTTTATTTATTATTACTTTTGTCAATTTTGACTTATTTCACTGACAGCTGACTTTTCTCCTTTAATTGGAGGGTATGAATAATTTGAGGACAACTGTACACCAGAACGTGCCGCACACAGACCTAATGTGAATTGGCCAGAAGGCTTTAAAGATATTATAAAGTTCATAATTAATGAGGATAAAGTGTTTTTTAGTGGATTCAGTTCACCATTTCACCAAAACACCAACTTATTAAGAAAATGCAAAATACAGATTGTCAATATTGCATAAGTTATAGTTATGTAGAAGTCGATTGGATCAACTTCACAGCTTAATCTCCCTGTTATAGAACATTCATTTTGGTATTCATAATATTATTATTTATTTTAGCATATTTGTTTTAATAGTACCCTAAAGTTTAGGAAAGACTGCTGTAGGCTATCATTTATGAACAGTGTGTTATGATATGACCCTCCTTCTCTGACCAGTGGTATCACCACAGCTACAAAATTCTGTCAGAGAAACGTCTTTTCTCTTGAATTTTTCTTGTATTATAGAAGTATTGGATCGGGACTCGATATCGACCATTTCCATAATTAAATGACTCAGATTTGGGGGCAAAAACAACCTGATCGGAACATCTCTACCCCACACAGAGATCCCAGCCAGGAGTCGTACGAACCCTCTTCCGTCTTTCCAGCGTTTTTGGCCAAAGCAAGCAGCTTTTGACCATCAGCATCTTTTTCTGACTTTTTTCTTTTTTATGTGTGATGATGGTCAACTACAGAAGAGGATTAGGGCCACTGAAGAAAAAATAAAATTCTGAGAAAAAAAGTCAGAATTCTGACTTTTTTCCAAAACATTTATATAAAAAAAACAAAAAAAAAAAAAAACATTTTTTTCCAAGATTTTTTTTTTTTTTTTCAATTTCCGAAAAGTCAGAAATCTGACTTTAATCTGAGAATTCTGATTTCTTCCCAGAACATTAAAAAGAAAAAAATTCAGGATTTTTTTTTTTTTTCAATTTCCAAAAAGTCAGAATTCTGACTTTTTTCTCCGAATTTTATTTTAATTTTTCTTCAGTGGCCCTAATCCTCTTCCGTAGTCAACAACAGCTTCCTCTAATCAGCTGCTAAATGTTTTTCACTTTCAAGCTTTTATCATCCAGAACTATTCAGACAATTGTGGATTAAATAAGAAGTTCATTCTTTCAACTCATATGGTTGATATCCAATAATCAGTAATAGTTAATTTGCATGTTAACTATTTAAAACCAATTAGGGAACTCTGAGAACAGATGGTATCTAACTGAACCAAAATAGCCATTTTGGAAACCTCCCCTTTAAGTGTCTGCACTGAACCTCTAATTTAATTCTGCTTTACTTTATCAGCTGGCCTTTGCAGAGATAATGTTCACATATAGTTTTATGATCTGGTAGACGTTTAAAGTTACAGCTGCATCATTTTAAAGAGATGTTCGTATTAATCCTGAAATTCTTTTGTTTTTTTAAGAGAGCGTGCAACTTTTTTTCATTTGTGCTTCTGTGCCAACTTCTTTATACAGTATTTCACCAGTAACACACATACTGGTGTTTACATAATGTAACAAATCCCAGTTGCTTCCCTTATGACTCAAAACACATTTAAATGGACCTTGTGGCAGCAGAAATTTACTTATTTGATTATGAGTATGCAATTTTCAAGCGGATGCCTAAAATTAAAACGGTTGCATTTATAAAAGATGGGGGACGTCTAAATTATTCTAAGGTACAAAGAGGTTAGTTTTCAGGAGAAACATTTCAGGTTATGTGCTTTTGATGACAGGACTGACTTATTGGGGTTTGATCAATGACTCGTTGACAACCTAAGGTTTACAACCTTTGACCCATTACAACCTAAGATTTCACTTACAGAAGCCGTCACAAATCTGATGGTTTTCTGGAAATTTTAAAACTGTCAAATAAATCTGTAAAGAAAAGCAACTGAAAACAATGAAAAAAAAAACACATATACGAATTAAAACCTTCTGTTTAAGTAGCTTTGTCCTTCATTATTTTTTTGTATTTATATTTGAAGAGTTCATTTGCAAACGCAGTTAACCACCATTTAGAAAAAAAAACAGAGTTAAAACTGCTTCTGCAAAAAAAACCTTTTTACTTTTTGAACATTTTCACCAAATCACACTCACATGAAGTAGAGGGTTTTAATGATGTTGAATGGAAATAGGTTTGTACCCGACAGCACTGTTTTTTCTAAATGGTTGTTAACTGTTTCTGCAAATTAACTCTTCAATATGTACAGTTGTGTGAAAAAGTGTCTGCCCCCTTTCTGATTTCTTTTTTTTTTTTTTTTTGAATGTTTGTTACACTTCTATGTTTCAGATCATCAAAATATTACACAAAGATAACAAAAGTAATCACAACATCCAGTTTTTAAATGAAGATTTTTATTAGAAAGGGGGGGGAAAAATCCAAACCTCCATGGCCCTGTGTGAAAAAGTGATTGCCTCCCCCCCCCCCCCCCCTTTTAAAACATAAATTAACTGTGGTTTATCACATCTTTGGAAAGCTGAGTTCAATTTCTCTAGCCACACCAAGGCTGGATTACTGCCACACCTGTTCTCAATCAAGAAATCACTTAAATAGGACCTGCCTGACAAAGTCAAGTAGACCAAAAGATCCTCAGAAGTTAGACATCATGGGGAGATCCAAAAAAATTCAGGGAAAAAAATGAGAAACAAAGTAATTGAGATCTGTCAGTCTGGAAAAGGTTCCAAAGCCATTTCTAAAGCGAACCACAGTGAGAGCCATTATCCACAAATGGTGAAACCATGGAACAGTGGTGAACCTTCCCAGGAGTGGCCGGCCGACCAAAATTACCCCAAGAGCACAGCGACAACTCATCCAAGAGGTCACAAAAGACCCCAGAACAACATCCAAGAACTGCAGGCCTCACTTGCCTCACTTAAGGTCAGTGTTCATGACTCCACCATCAGAAAGAGACTGGGGGGCAAAAATGGCCTGCATGGCAGAGTTCCAAGACCAAAACCACTGCTGAGCAAAAAGAACATAAAGGCTCATCTCAGTTTAGCCAGAAAGCATCTTGATGATCCCCAAGACTTTTGGGAAAATATTCTTTGGACTGACGAGACAAAAGTTGAACTTTTTGGAAGGTGTAGGTCCCATTACATCTGGCATAAAAGTAACACGGCATTTCAGAGAAGGAACATCATACCAACAGTAAAATATGGTGGTGGTAGTGTGATGGTCTGGGGCTGTTTTGCTGCTTCAGGACCTGGAAGACTTGCTGTGGTAAATGGAACCATGAATTCTGCTTCTACCAAAAAATCCTGAAGGAGAATGTCCGGCCATCTGTTGGTGACCTCAAGCTGAAGCGCACTTTGGTTCTGCAGCAGGACAATGATCCAGAACACACCAGCAAGTCCACGTCTGAATGACTTAAGAACAACAAAATGAAGACTTTGTAGTGGCCTAGTCAAAGTCCTGACCTGAATCCCATTGAGATGCTGTGGCATGACCTTAAAAAGGCGGTTCATTCAAAGATATGAGGTTAGTATCCATCTTGGTCTCACTCATATCTGATATTACAGTAGAGTAAAACTAAATGTTATTAGCAGTAGATCTGTTCACAGTTATGCTACAAGGATTTTTGATTAAGTTCAAAATAATTAACTGTGACTTTGGGCTGTTCTGTGTAAGGAAACAAATTCATCAATAGTTGTTGTTACGCTCTTGTGATTTGAAGCACAACAGGATGTTTCTTTCAATGTCACTGAATAGATCAAACTCCAGGGACTGAAAACAACACACATCACCACAGCATATCAGACTTTTGATCTTCAGGGGAAAAGGGGGAAATTGTGAGTGGGAAAGGCTGTTTTTAACATCATTCCATGGGAAACTATTGCAAATGCTCACATTTATAACCTGCTTGTAAGGTTCAGTAGTTGGAATGTGCAGGCTGATTTACAAACTGATCACTTTAGTCTTACCCTAAGTGTGTGAATCTGCCCTGAGAGGCTTTGGTATGGGATAATACCGGGTAGCTGATAGCCTATTACAGTACACTCACTGCAGGTTTTCACTCATTTGCAATCTATGCCTGCCTGTGAGCAACTTGAGTGTATCAATTAAAGATTCATTGAAGGCAGTACACACACAACTGGCAATCGGGATTAAATATTCATCGGTCAGGATCCAACTGAGCCTTAACTCTTGACTATGCCATGCATATTACCAATGCATGTGATTGCTGGAATAAAACATGGCACAGAACACCACTGAGCTGCAGCCAAGGTGGCTTTAGGAGGTGGGCTGGAGAAAACAGTTAGACATCATTGCACTTTCTCCTTTTGCTGGTGTTGGCTGGTGTTTTTTTTTTCCTTATTTCTGGTTGTCAAGCAGGTTTAACAGCCACCCCTCTTTAAGAGGAGAAAAGAAACGACACACAACATTTCCTGCGTAGTAAAGCATGCAGCCAAGAGAGTTTGAAAAATGAATTAGGGCCTGTAGCCAGAGGTTTCCACCACTGCTACATCCAGTAACATCAGGGTTATTTTTAGCATCCCGCTGCCTTGTCAGACTGGAGGAGAGGAGAAAACCCCTTCTCTAACAGGAGGGAGGCTGGTGAAAGGCTAACCTATGTTTGTGGGGGCAGACGTGATAAACTCAAGAGCCCTGATCAGATTTAGAGATGAAGCAGTGGTTTAAGCCCACCGGAGCTCACCTTTAGGTTAATATCGGTCTTTTTAGTATAACGAGTAAGTGAAAACAAAATTTAAAAAAATGAGAGACTTTATGAATGAATTTGTCCAAACTAGATTGTTTTCTGTCAGATTGAAACCCTCCGTGTTCTTACCTGAATTCAGGCGCCAGGTTGGACTTCAAGCCATAAAAAGCAGCTGATAAAGTCAAAAGCCAGCGGGGAACAAAATTCCCATTTTCACACTCCAAGTAAGGGGCAGACCATCTGACATGCGTTTTCTCCGGGATGAAACTCTCTTCTCTTCTTACAGAACCGTCATCAGACTTAAATTCTTGGCTCAGGACCCTTTTATGGAAGCGGGGGCTCTCCCTGTCTTTCATGTCGTGGTACCACTCTGTGTCTGCGCTGCGGTTGTGCAGATGGCGGTGCGCCATGCTGGAGAGGTCTTGGAGCAGTATCTCCCCATCGGCCCTGGTGGCTTGGAGAAGCACCAAGGGCCCCACCAAGGATGAATCTCCGCCAAAAGTCACAACCGCTCGGTGAATCTTGTTGTCTCCTTCTAGTATACTCCTCACCAAGGCATGGTACCACTCAATGTCGCGCCGCAGATTGTGCTCCCTGGACCTGTTGGCTTGTAGGATCATGTTGAGGAAGTTTGTGGCGTGCAGCACCGTATCCAGCACGCTGCTCATGGAGTGATGCGGGGTTGCGTGTGACCTTCCCCGCAGAGAGGTGAGCTCGTACTTGCGTGAGCAGTTGGCATGCTTTAAGGTGGTCGAGTTCCCCGTGTGTAAAAAAGCCGTGACCACCCTCGGGAGATGCTCCTCTATTTTCTGCGGCAGCCCCGCCGTCTCCCCGGGAACGAGATGAGGCGCACGGAGATGCGCCAGCTGCCGACGGTGCGTCTGAGCGCCGTGAATCGCCTCCTGTGGTCTGATTCCTTCCCCATGAGCTGACCAGTCCGCGTATTTATGGTTTGATCCGATCACAATTCCCACCTGCAGCAGCAACGACAGCCGGAAAACAGCCATCTCCCTGCAGAGAGCGTCCACAGATGTTTGGGGGGGATTGCTGCTCGGAATTACAGCGTCGTCGGGCGGGCGTGATTTGAAAAATCTACCAAATTGCTGCCTTATACCATCGCTTCCTCACTTATGAGATGTTTTTTAAAGGTTCACACCTTTGTTCTCGAAATCTGCAAGGTAGAACCCCTTTTCCGCTGGCCTCGCCAAAATCCCTTCTTCTTCCTTACAGATGCTTCATGCAGCTTGTTGATGTTGAGGATCTGCTTGCAGCTGTTCCCCCCTCCTCTCTTCTACTCCACACTGACAAGACTGTCTTGGCTTTCCTGTGCGGCGGACGTTCTCCTTCTGCGCGTAGGCTACACAGACTTAATCGAAACAAGGAGGAAGGGAGGGGTAAGAGGGGAGGTTGTTGTTATTATATTTATATATTTTTGAGGAGGGACCGAGTCAGGGAGCTTCTCACTTGGATGACAAACGCACTCCGCCCTCTTCCGACCACAGCAAGCATTAAGTAGGCCTATAGAAGCCACGAAGAAACACACCAGGATCCGCGCGCTCTCAACCCGTCTTTTTTTTTATCATCTCATAAAGCTCCAGAAGCGCCATTGATCGGCGTTTGGCCGCTTTTTCTGTCAATCACGGAGCTGCGCTGGTGGAGCTGAGAGGGAGCTGTCCGGTGCTGAAACTGATAAACTCCACGTCCTCTGATTTATCATAATTAGTCACTTAATTTAGATCAGTTGATCCAGATCAAATCGAGAGGAGAAGCTTAATCACATCCAATTAAATTCAAAGTAAACCACATTTTCTAAATGAAAAATCTTAATGCCATGGATTTATTTAGCCATACTCTTTTGTTGTGAATTTTTATTCATTTATTTGCTTGCTTGTCAATCAGAATAACCAACACTCTCCACCGTCCAGTCTTCTCTGTTTACAGATGCAAATGCCTTCAAATACGGCGAGTTCCAACATCATCGAAGAGAGAGCGGCTTTGTCTGCAACTATTCATTGTGATTTAAATAGAAAACGTTATTTTCATTTTCTCACTCTTCAAAGTCCTGCCCCCACCCCTCATTCACTTGATTGCCACGAAAAGAAGAACTAGGAGCTGGGAATATCGGATATATGGCATTAAAAATGACTTTATGACATTTTTATGGAGCTTGAAAGCTGAAATTTCTTCTTGATGAGACTTCAAACAATCTTTCTTGTGTTCAGGAACAGATTTGGTAACGACTGAAAACTCTTCTTTGGATCTTGGCTGCCTTCTCTTCTGTTTGCTATCAAGATGATCAATTTAATAATGCTGAATAATGGACCCTGCTTGAATATATTTTTTAAAAAAAACATTTCTTGGTCACATAACTTTGGTGATGGTGGGGAAGCAGGGTTTCTGTCCTTCACTTCTATTAACAATAAATCAGGGATACCGTCACTGGATTAAACTTTGCACTTTGTATTTAGCAGATTAGAAAAATATTTACCCTTTACTTTCTGAAAGCACTTTCTTTCTGTTTTTATTAACTTGGTTGATTAATAATTCAATTGACACAAAAAGGTTTCAATTGATTTCAGAAAGATGTAAAGAATCTAAACTAAACAGTCACGTCCACGTTCCATCATCCAAGTTAAAATGTTGACAATTTTCTATTTAGTTTTCTTTTATCTTCTTGTGTGATATTGTTTAAGAATAATAAAATGTTTGCTTAGTTTTTTTTTTAACATCAACATAAATCTTGGTGGTGTCATGTGACTGCTCAGAAATTACTGGTGTTTAAAACCAAGTATCCAGCTGCTGCACCCTGATGTCTGTGGAGTTCCTGCTGCAAAGCAACAATCCTGAATCCATCATTAACCTTAAGGCGGACTTTGAATTATGAAATGTTTAGTAAAGTAAAACCGACTTTGTGGAGCGTTTCCTCTAATTAATATGACATTTTTTGCATTTTTCTCACTCAGATTTATTAAGTTTTAAACATTTATATAAACCAAAACAATCCTTAAAGGAATAGTACACGCAAAAATTGATGTGTGATTATTTTCTACTCACCCTCATGCTGAGCAAGACTGTGGAGCACTTTTTTAATATCTCAAATGCAGCCAGAGATCGGACAGGTTTTTGTTTTATAATGAAGTTCAAAAAAGCCAAAAAAGTCTACGAAAACTTGGCAGTATTCATCGATACTGCTCGTCCAATGTAATCCAAGTGTCCTGAGTGGGTAGAGTCCATAATTTACTCGAAATGGCATCATTTAGTATTTTTTATAGCTTAAACAGTGGTACATCTAGCTGCCACAAAGCGCGCCCTTGCGAGTGTAATACTCACAAAAGTCTTTTGTAGAGTTATTATTATTGTTTAATTTCCTCTGAAGTCACTTTTAGATTTCTTGCTATTGTATCATTTAATTTGATTAATTTATTCCGCTAATTAAGAATGAGAATGAGAAACACACAATGACTTGAAGTTACGGGAAACTTCCCGGCAGCAGCACTGGGAGTCTTCACAGCGCGACGCCGAAGTGGAGCTCAGAATCCAAAGGACATTGAGAATGAGCTGTGGTCCTGTTTCATTTATTGCTTCTTGTGTTTCCAGGTTGGTTCTTACATTTTTTTTGTGACTTCAGATGCTTTCTGAGCTCATATTAATCCCCCATGATTTGTGATCCACAAGCTAAAAGCTTGTTTAGTGTGTAAAGTGTCACCACGTGACCATGGTTGTGGAGAAAATGGTGCCCGCCACGGTAGCCAAATGTTTACTTTCATGTTTACTTTCTTTCGGCTCCTCTGCATTTGTGGGATGATGCTGTATGTGTAAAAGTCAGTGTGTGTTACATTATTGTAATTGGGTATTTGTTGAATATTGCTGTGTGAAAATCAGTTGTGTGTGTAGTACATTGCTCAAAATATTAAAGCTAATGCGCTAAGACCACCTACGGCTGTAGCCATGGCAAAGGACACATACATAAACTGTAAATAATGATACAGTTCAAGTTTATGGGTTAAAGTGGCAAGTTATGAGTCAACCATGTTTATTCTTTCATATTATTTTAAAGGTTAAATTGTTCAACTGCAAGGTAGATTATTCTATTAAGTGAGGTCTTCATGTACCTTATGAACAGTTAAAGAAAACACTTTTTCGCTGAGAGGTAAAGATGTGTAGTTAAGAGAGAAGTGTATACAGTAAATGATTGGTGATAGACATGACATGATTAGTCAGTCAGTCAGTCATTTTATGTACCGCTTATCCAGTTCAGGGTCACAGGGGTTGCTGGAGCCTATCCCAGCTATTATCAGGCGAGAGGCAGGGTACACCCTGGTAGGGATGGGCGAAATCGTATTGTTTGTGATAATACCGGTAGTTTTTTTGACACCGGTAGAAATTCTAATACCGTTATAACACATGAACACACATTTTCGGCCTGATGACATCATTCAATCATACCTCAACCCTGCAGCATCTGTTTCCCCATCATTGACTCAGTTGTGACGGCTATATTGTTCGTGCCTCACAATCCTGGGAAATAAATCATTTTACATGGACATCAAAATTTGTTAACTGAAGCTGCATTGCCGCCCACCGGAAGGATAAGTTGTCTGAAATCTGTGCTGCACGTGAACGCAGCGGTGACGGGGAGAGAGGCAGAGCCCACAGTCAGGTAAACTTCCCCAGCATCTGACAAGCTGATTACGTGTGGAGTCCAGGAGGACGGACATCTGTGTGTTCTGAAGAATCACAGAACACCCGGTACTCCAGGGTGGCAGGCGGCCGACTGGGTCTCACTCAGTTCCAGCAGCGTCGCTGGTTTGTCCCGACCTTCGCGGCACATCAACTCTCACCAGCCGGAGCGCCCGTGAGTGCGGGAATCCACCAGACAACAAATGATTGAAGGAATAGTTCACCCACAGAATGATGTAACTTTATTTTTCACTTACCCTCATGGTGAGCAAGACTCTTGAACACTTTTTTAATATCTCAAATGCAGCCGACGATCAGGAAGGCTTCTCTTTTTCCCCCAACTTTCATATAATGGAGTTCGCCGGGGTCCGAGCAAAAAAGGTCCATAAAAGTCCACAAAAACTTGTCAATATTCCTCCATACTGCTCGTCCAATGTAATCCAAGTGTCCTGAGTGGGTAGCGTCCATAATTTACTCGAAACAACGTCATTTAGTATATTTTTAGAGCCTACAGTACTACATCGCATGTCTAGCAAGCACGCCGATGCACGTTCTCGAAACTATGGAAGCCACGGCAGATGAGATCATGCATTCTCTTTTTCTTTTCTTTCTTTCTTTTAAATCAATATCCAACCCCTCCTGTGGTTGTCCCAGTTTGTCTGCAGCTCTGGCACTCTTACCACAATGAACTTCGCGGAAGTAAGCCATACTCCTTTTTAGGAGTATTGCTATATACTAATATACTATATGATGCCGTTTCAAGTAAATTATGGATGGTATCCACTCAGGTTACTTGGATTACATTGGACGAGCAGTATGGAGGAATATTGCCAAGTTTTGTGGACTTTTATGGACCTTTTTGGTTCAATCACCAGTAAATTCTGTGGGTGTACTATTCCTTTAACTGTCCTCAGTCACTCAAATTTATATAAACATTTTTTTCTTTTTTCTTTTCAGAGTACAGCCTACTCTGAAAAGATTTTATAGTAAAATGAAAAACACAGACTGATTAAAAATGGAAACATTAACTGCATTAACAGAGAAGATATAATAAATATGAAGTGTTTCATACATTGTGCATCCACTTCAGATCAGTTATTCCATGCAGTAAACCTGAGAACATTTCTATTTAAGAAGACTGTTGTTTTCAAGAAACAAATCTTCATCAAGAGAACATTTTTTTCTCGTTTCCTGTTAAATATCTCACCAGGAACAGATTGCAACAGGGCTTAACCCACATGGAAATCTGCTCTTGCTAATGCTAATGTGGCTTTTTAGATAAACTACGCTGACAAATAAAGGTGTTACTGAGCAGCAGAGTCTATGGTTTTCATCATCTCCAATCGCTCTCCTTGCAAGTTCCAGCTCTGACATCTTTCCCCCCTCTTCCTCCTGGGTGTGAGGGCATGTCACGTCACGCTGTGTGGGTCAGAAGCATCTCATCCGGGGTGGGAGAAGACAGGCGTGACGGAGGGTGACAGAGCCGAGAGTCGTCCCGAGCTCTGCTCCAGACACGGAAGACGCTGAAAGTGAAAAACCTCAGGACCTCCTGGATTTCATGTCTGACCTGCATGCAGCTGCATCCAAGCCTGCTTGTTTGTGTGATGCCGATCGTTGATACCTTAGAGCATCACTGTGGACAGATTTGCTTGCTTTCAGGCTTCAGGCTGCCACAACTCCTCCATCTGTGTCAGTCTCAGTGCATTTATTCATCTGTAAGGAATCAAAAACTGGTCTTCTTAAAATAAATTTATCTCCTCTCTCCCTTTTTAGGCGCTACTAAAGATTCTGATCACTCACAGAAAACAAATCTCAGTTTGTGTGGATTTGCAGCTTTGTAAAACTTCAAACCTCCATCACACATAAGACCATATAATAAAACAATCATTAGATCTTGAAATTATGTAAATGCAATCTCAGAGGAACAAAAACACACAATATATTACAATATGTTATTTATTTAACAATATCTGAGTCCAGATGGGAAAGCAGTGAGAAACAAACACACCCACTGATGTATTAGCATGTAAAACATCTTTTAGCTGCATTTACTGGAAAAAATAGTTTTCTATCTGATGTGACAGTTGTAATTGAAAGTTTACATACTCTCCCATTAAAGACAGAAAAAAATCAACTGTCGGTAAAACAAGATGAAATTGACAAAAGGAAGACTAAATAACAATTTTATGAACATCATGACACTGATTTTGAAATGTGTTTCAACAGAAATATTAAATGGCAACAAACAAAAAACAAGTAAACAAGCATGATGGGGTTCATGAGCTAAAATTTTGTTGAGCAACACTTTGAGTCAATCACTGCAATCAGCAGTTTGTAATGTTAAATCAGACTTCTGCACGTGTCGATTTTGGCCCACTGTTCATGAGCAAGGTGCAATTTATCTGGGACAGTTTGTTTTTAATTACTTTTTAAAGCGAAAATTTAAAATCAGCATTTTATTTAACTTAATTATTGTTTTGTAAAATTTCCTGTTTCTTGTTATTTCAAAAACTGTTGTAAATGTAGCCTTTTCTTTAAACAGATTGGAGGCGGGAATTGTGAAAGAATAAACATGTATGTCCAGTTTTTTAATGCTAATGGGTGATGAAGCGTTAAAAACCAAAAAGAACGAGCCCACCCACATCTCTCCCCGTTGCCTTGAACAGGCTGTGTGCTGCATAACGTGCTGTGATAGGGTGGCCGAATTTCCCTCGCTGTGCTGCGGCTGTGACGTCAATTGATACTGCATAGGCGTCCCCGAAAGTTTTGATACAGGAAGGAGACGGTCGCTGTGAATTCAAACACTGTAAGCGATCGTTATGGATTCTTCTGCTGTCAGCACACGATCCAGATCAACTGAAAGACACTAAAATGTGTAACTATGAACTATGAAAAGACTTTATCAGCGTAGTAAACGTTATGGCATCAGTTTGTGCGTGCTCCTATGCCGGCTTGATTTATAGATGTGTAAGGGGGAGGCCAGGAGCACCACCCCTAAAGGTTCAAGGTTTGTTCTGCTGGGGAGAACAATGAATAAATAAACAAATTTATTGTCCAATCTATTCCAGGGCTAAAAATGAATTTGTAGTCTTTGTCCAAAAAAGGATAAAAAGATTGTCTCTTTTAGAAAAGTGTCAAAACCGGAATAAAACTATTTCCCAGGTGGCGTCCTCGCTTTGACGAGCAATCCGGCCCAGTCAACTGCTCCCGAGCTCCACTCCAGTTCGGGGGACTACTGTAGGAAGAGCATGGCCTTAATTACTACAGTCCCTGTCAGCCAACCTTGCCACATTACAATAAAGTCAACCAAGAACACAGCAAACGAAATCATGCAGGAAGAATCAAAAAGGCTGGCCATACAATAATTGCAACAAAAAACCCCACATGCCTACACATGACAAAAAAAAACATCTAAAAGAAAGGAGTGCTGGTGACAGAGCTACAGTTGCTGAAAATGGGCCTTGGCATTACACTCGACTTTGAATCAGCAGAGGAAGGGCACTTAGCTTTATGAGAGGTGACGCCTGTTCACCCCTCTCTCTTCCCAACAGACTTTCCCTTCCAGCCTTCGTGGCGGTCGCTGTCGCCCATGGCCGTCTCTCCGGGCGTCACTGTACTCAGGGTCCGATTCTTCAAACAGTCCGCTGCCCTGGCCGTGCCGTCTTCCTCTGTCGTGTTCTCCTTTCCTTCACTCGAGCTGCAACAAAAACTCTCTCCCCTGCTCTGTCCTACCTCACCCAGGTGTGGTTAATTGTGTCAATCAGCACCTCAGCTGGCACCACACTCACCCCAGCCATCACCCCCTGACAGATGCAGTTACCTGGAACACCAGTCTCGTCACTCACAAGCCTCATTTCTTAATCCTGCTGCTAGATCCTGTACGTACTGTACTGTATGGGTACTGTATATAAACTTTCAAGCACAACTGTATCAGCCTGTCACATCATTCAGGAAGAGGTCTGCTGATATTTAGCTTCATTTAGGTTTTCCAGCAGCTTTTCAGTCAAGTTGAGGTCTGGATGTTGACTGGACCCCTGCAAGCCCAAACCATCACCCCTGCACCGCCATGCTTGATGTTATTTATTACGACCAAACATGTACTTTGCTCTTATCTGTCCAAAGGGCATTATTACAGAAGTCTTGTGGGGTTTTTTTTGTTTTGGTGTCATTTTTAGATACCTATGTGCTGCTGCCATATTGTTTTCAAGAGAAGAAGCTTTCTCCTGATAAACAAACCATGCCTCTTCAGTCTTTTATCTAATCCTTCACTCATCAGCTTCTGCACCAACTGAGCCTTGCAGAATATACTGTAGTTCTGGGGTGTGCATTGCAGGGCGAACTTGCTTGGATGGACACTCCTGGAAAGACTGGAAGTTGCTCTAAATGTTATCTTTTTCCATAATCATCTTCACTGTTGGATAATGGATTCCAAGTAACCCTTTCCAGATAAATGAGCAACAACAATTACTCCTATAAGATCATTGTTAAAGGCAGGGTGGATGATGTTTTCCAGGAGCATTTTTTACTATATTGCTTAAAGTCTTCTTCACATCCAAATTGCAGCCGATTAATTAAATATTCTGACACAAAAAATAAAAAAATTAATCAACTGTGGAACGTACAGGACTGGAAAAACCCCTTCCAATGAAATGAATTTCATTAGATGGGGCTGCGAACAGCTGATTGACTGAATCAAACTCAAATGCCGTTTGTTGTGCACCCACCATCGCGCGTTCTCAACTCGCCGTGAGCGTCTCACAATGCAGACAAACCGAGACGAACATGGCTGCTCGCTGCTCTTATGCCGCTGTTTGCTCTTAAAAAGAAAAAACGGATGTGAATCAAGTCATGGAGATGTTGGTGTTTGCAGTGAGGATGTTTTACACCACAGAAGAAGATGGAGGTGAGATACTGTAATTATCACTTTTAGGAAACATGGTCCCTCTGCCGTTTACTGGGAAGCTAACAAGCTAGCCACTCGGCTGTTCTCGGTTATGTTCGCCGACAACCATTCGTGCACACATTCTTGTGTTCTGAAGACGTGGTTTCAGGGGGGTGTATTTTTTTTTTTAAATGTAGCTTGTTCGAACCATTGATCCCCTACCCTGCCTTTAATATCTTTGCTCCTTACTTTGTGGTGACACACACCTCCACATTCAGACCTCACCAACCACAAATTCAAATTTCACTGAAAGACCGAGACTGAGTTTTGGCATTTCTGCTGAGTATTATTTTCAAGCTCGTCTTTTCATTGTCTTTTATTTATTGTCTTTTTTATTATTATTATTATTCTGTTGAAATGCCCCTTTTATTTGTGTTTGACTGCTAGTTGTCTAGTACTAGTACTGTACCTAGTTGTACTGTACAGACCTTTGTTTGTTTTTAAACTTGCTTGTAAATGAAGATGACTTGACCTGAATGCTCCAGACCAAAACTGAGAAAACCTCCGCTTCATTTTAGAGATGATCAAGTGTTTTAATTGTCAGTCCTTATGATAATCACACCACACACACATATATGTATTTATATATATATATATATATATATATATATATATCATGGTATAGGAGCGATATTGTTCTAAATAAACTGGTGCAGTTGAAAATACCACAAACTGTTGTTCATCTGAGGTTGTATTGATCCAATTTGAAGACCTGGTAAGATGCACATGATATTTCATATAGTCTTGATTAGGTGTTTGACAAAATCTTGATACACTGAAAAATTGTGATATTTTATGTTGCCATATCATATCAATATAAAAAATTCTGTATCCATATTTTTTACTGCAACATCTCGCAAGATTTCATCGTTCTATTATAAAATCGGGCGAGATTTTGTTGTTCTATTTGCAAAAGTCCCTGCTTTGGCACGGATAATTATGTGCAGGCTGCAGGTTCAGATTAAACTTTACACACCGTGGAAAGTTAAAGTTAAAATGAAAGTCCAGGTTTTCATAAACCACAGTTTGATATTATAATGCACGGTTGGAGAATTGATTTTTTTTTTTTTTGTCTTCATATGCTCCTTTAAAAGAGCCCCTGTGCATTTTACTGTTTTACAAATTTTCCATGAATTGCTGAATTTCATGTGAAATTATTCACAATATTTTGTAACTAATTTCAAATGGATTCATTTTGGTCAAATTCAGAATGTCTTAGTGAAACGTGATGTATCGTAGGTTAAATGTATGGCAATATATTCATTTATTGCAGAATTCCCACATCGTGATACTATCGTGTTCGTAGGCAAAATATTGTGATAGTATCATATCACAAAGTAACCAGTGATACCCCCACTTAGTTTTGATACCTTTATATTGAAGATAGCTTTTTCATGAGAATTGTATGGTTTAAATCTACAAAATAACAACAACCAGGTTAGCATTGTGTCATTTATTTCTACTGGTTCATTTCATAGTACACAATGTTTTGTCCTATTTACCATTATCCACCTTCACAAAAACCTGAAAAAAAATGTTAAAAACCTTTTTTTTTTTCTTTTTACCAATATATACTGATATTGTGCAACTTTTAATTACTGATACCGATATTAACTGGTATGAAGGCAACTGTGAGGCTGTATCTCTCATATTTTGACATTTTGAAAGACAGCATTAGCTGAAGATTTAGACATATGTGCATGCTTTTTAAAAGTTGTGTCATTAAAAAAAGTAAAAACCAATACCAATAATGTCCGATATTGTGATTTTAATGCCAGTATCAGCCGATAATATGGGGCATCTCAATATAATATGAAACATAGAACTTTATTAACATGTAATAGAAGACAAATAAGTAAACATCTCTTGTGAAATTTTTATTTACAGTAACCAAACGTGTCATCACTTGACAATAAATGATGTTTAATAAAGATATGTATACAGTCACTTATTAATAATGACTCAGTTATTAAAGGCTAGATTATAAACAGAAATTCAACAATAAATAACTTAAAATACAAAAAAACAATAAAATATGTTTTTCTAATAAAACTTGATCTATTTTGATCAACTTGAATAACTAAATCAGAAAACTGGAAAATGTTAACTTTAAGCAACAGCTTATACTGACTTCTCATCTGCTTTGAAAGCAAATACTGTTAGAAAAACTTGAATTTGATTTATCAGCCTAAAAATGTCCAGCAGTATATCCATCCATCAGAGCTTGCTTACTTTCACTCGCTCGTCTTTGGGCTCTTCTTCAGCAGAGCTGCATGTGCATATTGTCAGCATCACTGGGATGAAAGCGAGGCCGTGAACCATCCCCATTAACATGACCAGGAGGAAGATCCTGAAGAACGTCCTGAAGGTGTAGAACTCCGAAACAGACAACACTGACAGCCCTAGAACAGTGGACACGACGCCCTGAAGGATGGGGTAACCCAGATTGGCGAGCGCATCCACGGCCTTCTCATCCTGACTCGGCTTCTTGCTGGAGACGAAGGCGTAAGACACGTGAGCAGAGAAATCTACAGTGAAACCGATGCAGACGGTGAAAACGATCATGGAGATGGAATCCAGGCTGATCTTCCAAAGCGCCATGAAGCCAGTCACTCCCACCGTCACTGAACCGATGGAAGCCGTTACCAGTAAGGAGCAGATCGGGTTAGGAACCAGCAGGAGCGAGACGACCAGCATCACAGCTGAGATCACACCCACATTTTTAATGATGCTTTTCACGACTACATCGTACTGGTCAAAGTAGATGAACTCGTGGTTGTAGACTGACAAAGATGCTACGCTGCATCTGCCAGGAATCAATTTAAGGGTCTTAAGCATCATAATTTCCTCGCTAGATTCGTTAATATTAACAGTTTGGATGAAAAATCGGGATGCGTGGATGGCGCCTCCAGTGATGTTCACATCTTGCTTGAAGAATGGAGATGAATCAAAAAAGTGAGGCAGATTTGAGAGAAACACATCTTTAGCATTCAAGTTTAAATGTCTCTCTTGTCCGTACGCTAAGTAAGAATCTAACCAGGATGTAAAGATTTCCCTATCAACAAACTGTGGCCCTTTAAAGTTGCTTATGCATTCCTGAAGTTGAAGCCGTTGAATATTATCCCAGTATGGGAACTCCTCACTTACAATAACCATGATGGATGGGCCGTAATCAGAGAAATAGTATCGGTCTTTATTATTGAACGCCGTAACATGCGAGTTATCAGCTGCCAGATCGTGAAGCTCGATCCCCTGTTCTATTTGGAAGCATCCAAAAACACTGGCACCCAAATACCCCACGTAAAGTATGATTACAAGCCCCTTGACCCAGGGCTTCATCAAAAATGGCCCATAATACTTCTTAAAGAAATTACTGGCTGGGTGTTTTTTCTCTGCTCCTGTGGTCTGGTCGTAGTCGCCTCCCACGCAGAAGATGTTGTAAATCTCCGAGTTATTGCTCTGGCTTGATGGTATTTTCCTGCAGGTCAGCCAGTGTCTGTTGCTGGCCTCTCGCATGCCGTTCAGAGCCATGAAAGCTCCGAAGAAGGTGATAGTGTAGATGTAAGAAAAGATGATGGAGGTGGCAGTATACAAGCAGAAATACTGCACCGACGGGAAGTCGTTCATGACGCCTATGAAGAACTTGAGGACGTCTGTCAGGGCGGTGATGGTGATGGACATGACAGCTTCTTTGTAGGTGTGAGCCATCCGCTTCGGTACTGGGTCTGTCACGTGGCTGTGCTGCCAGTCTGACACCATTATGAACATGTTGTTGAGGCCAATTCCTAAAAAAAGATAGGAATATATGGATGAGTGTTTTTATAATTAAAACACCAAAAGAAAAAAAAAACAGAGTACTTTTCTTTACCAAGTATTAGAAAAGGAGAGTTTGCCACAGTTATAACGAACGGCACTCTGAGGTAAAGCAGCAAACCAAAAGAGGAGACGACTGCCAGCCCAGAGGAGACGACGCCGAAGAACGCCACCCACACCTTGTTCCTCACATTGTCCAGCCTGCCAAGAAGAAGTTAGAGATAAAGGGGCAATGATGACAAATGAATAAAGATAACACCGAGCTGCAGACACAGGAAAGTAGATCAACTTCTCGATATAGAGTGCAATAAAAAGCTGTTAGCATGTAATCCATAAAGCAAAGGTTAGAAGGACCACTAAAGCAGGGGAGCCCAGCTGGCGTCGCAGTTCACATATACAACGGGCAATAACAACAGCCTTCGTGAAGGCATTGTTTTGCTACGCTGCTCAGACCTTTGAACTGTAACGCTGCATGGTTGGGTGGGACGTCATTCCCAGTTCAGATTTCCCAGTTCAAAGGTACATGGAACACACAATAAGCTGGTGGGCAGTGTTGCTAGGTCTGCTTGTTATAAGCAACTCTGGGCTTGTTTTTCTGTGAAGTCGTTCGTAAGTATGATCAGTCGCAGGGCTGCGGGTTTTGGGGCTTTTTATCTGAAGTGCATTTCCCAAAAATTCCACAAACGGAGTATTTGAAAATGAATATTTATACAAATATAACTGTATGTAGCTACAGGTTATACAGCAGGTACAATATAGATAATTTTCTCAAGTTCAGCTTTTGCAGAAATGAGCGATGCAAACATGAAAATGGTGAGGCAGAACTGTAATGAGTCCAGTAATGCTTGGTGCTATGGTGGGAAGCTCAGCAGGGTCACAGCCCCAGCTCATCCTGAGTCTGCTGCTGCAGCCACGGGGGCTCCTGTAAGGCCAGCCGGACGGGCGGAGAGTAAAACTCCTCCATTGGGATGGGGCGCACAGGCAGCAGAGCCAGCATTTATGGTTAATATTCCAGGCAAAAGGAAACTCATTTCTGGTGAGGAGAGCTCATTCCTGATTCAACTCCATGTTTCTATGTGCAATTGACATAGTTTTACAGTAATCAATACTCGGATCCAATGAAGCGAAAGAAATGGTCACAAACTACATGTTAAAACAGCTTATGGAGCAATAAATGAAGCTTTCCTTCCCACCATGAAGAAAAACTGAAATCATTCACCATGCCCACATAATCTGCATACGTCCTTCCTGCATCACTCAAGCTGATGAACAGCTCTCTGTGTTCTGGACCGGGCTTCCCGTCAGGAAAGCGCTCACTGTGTGACAGTCACTGATCACTTCTTACCTCAGGCAGGATATCACCGAAAGACTGATAGCACAGGTATAAGTGATGAGGAATAAAGGGAAGCCATCTTCGCTGTGACTGTCAATCTCCTCCTGCTTGGATTTTGAGGTGTAGTAAGACACCTAAAAGAGGGCACATCAGAAGCTGACATGAGAGAAGAGTTTTTACACGTGGATGTCATGACCCTGACTCCATCACGCTGACATCACCGCTTGGATTTCAGGGAAGCATCTAAAAAATGAGGAGTAAAATGACAGTGAAGTCGCTCTCATTGTGCATATCGTGCACTCATTTGCAAGCTTTCCCAAAACAGCATCTCAGTGCAGCAGCAGCTCCCACTAGGAGATAATCCACCTTTATACGGAGTGACTCATAACTGCAAGTTTGCAGCAATAAATGTCACCATGTAGTAGTTAAATGAGTAAATAAAAATAAATGTTTCCCTGCAGGTTTTTTATATGTCAGGGCATTACATTTTATACTCTTCAATTAATCTACAATATCTTCTTTAATCAGTGTTCTATTTAATTTAAGAGGAGGGGAGTTGTAGAAAGTGTATCACAGAAACATGCAACAATATAGCATAACAGTATGCTATAAATAACATTTATCTGTTCATTTACAAGATCCCAGCTTTTCTGTTATGACTGCCTTCCCAGGCTTAGTTATTGAGCCACGTAGGTGCAGAGAGCAAATGCTATAAAGCAGAAGCAGCAGATTTTACCAGTCAGCTGTCCAACGAGATCAACTGGTGTTTTCCCATCATTAAGTTTGTCCATGTACAGTATGCCCTTGTTTCCCCGGCCTTCACTCCTTCACCTCAGCACAATCGTGTCATCAAACATGAATCAAAAGGGTTCCAGACTTATTAATAACATTTACAAACACATATGAGCAGTTTGGTAACTTCAGAAAGAAAGTCCTGGGTCTGAATCTCAGCTGGCTCTTCTCTGTGTGGATGGCTTCACAGTCTAAATGTGGTTAATTCAGTGACAAAACCAGGAGTTAGTGTGGTTGTGCATGTTTGTCTCATGTGCCTCGGTGATGAATCTGACCCGGGTGTACCCTGCCTCCCCCTGATAGCAGCTAGGATGGCCTGCAACCCTGGAAAGGATAAAGTAGCTAAAAAATAGATGAATGAATTGTTTTGGTCATTTGTTTGGGTCTGTGCTGAAATTGACCATTAACACAAAGCCTACACAGGGGAAGCTCCTGGTTTTGGGATATTTTTTTATGAAAGTAGCAAATGATTAACATGAAATTTGCGTAAATTCTCATTTGAAACCCACAAACACATGTAAAACCACTGGGACTGTATGTGGAACACGTGACAAGTTCCACATGTACTTCCATGTGTATTGCAAGTTCTCATATGGGTTTCACATGAGACTATGTACGTTTTATAAGAAAATTTACATGGGTTTCACATGTTATCATGGAGATATTTGAAACCATATGTGGTTTCAAAATATCCAAGAAAAAAGTTTCCTATGGGCAAAAGATGTAAATGTGATCTGCATGTTTTACATGTAGAAAACTACTCACAGTCACATGTGAAACACAGTATTTCTGGAAGGGAATCTCCCTTGTGTTGTTCTGTGGAAATCTAACCCTACACTGTGAACATTTGGTATTTAAATTTTTTATTTTTAAAGATAACTTATAAACGAGAGTTTGCCTCTGTCCGCTCTGGATTCATTTAACCTTTGACCAACACGCGTTTCATCTTTCTTTAAATTCCTCAGTCCAGCATCTCCTTACATTGCTTCAGCTTTAAAGGTACACTGTGTAAGAATTATTGACATCTAGTGATAAAGATGTCCATTTAGGGACACCGTATTAAAAATGGCTGCACAAATATAGCAGCCTCCCTGTATGTGCACTACCAGCAAGTAGATACAAATCATTCATTCTTAGAAAATAAACATACTGTTTAACAGCTATTCTACTGAAGCAATAGCACATCAATAGAAACGTAGTTTTGAATTCTATATTACATTTTTCTGCCACTGACCTTTCGTTTTTTTACACACTGTTTTGTTCATAGCTTTTATTTTGGAATATGGAAGTGTTTTATGTTGAAAGGGCCGTAGCTCACGTTAATAACAGCAATTGACTGTAACAAAAAGACATAAATCAGACCCGAGTTGAGTTGACTTTCTCATTTAATCATGTCAGCAGAATTAAATCAGGTGAGGCAGCTGTTGACCATTTCTCATTTTTATTATTGCAGCACATATTAATGCTAACATTATATTTATGGTAGACTTGCATCTAAATTATTTGTTGGCAACACTCATTGATCATTTTCATAAGAAATATTTCTGTCTCTAAATTGCCAGGTTTTTGTTTCTTTGTTTATTATTGTTATGATTATTATCATTATTCTCCATCAGCACAGAAAAACAGAAACAGTGTACCACACATGTAGCAGAGGGTAACTTCACATTATCCAGGGCAAGAACGAGTGCAGTAAAAGAAAAACTGTTACTTTCACAGGTATGACAGAGTGGAATATACCGCTCACCGCATTACAAATTTGCTACTGTAAATCATCTAAAAGTACTTAGGTGGCACAATAATTATCAGGCCGATAACAGGAAATTATTACATCATTCCAATAAGTCTAATATCATGACCCAATAACATGTATATTCAGGGGCGCAGATGGTATTGAATGATTTCCACTCAATACGTTATTTTTGTGTAATTTGGGCTTTTAACACCGAAAGAAGGCTGCTTCTTCACAGGGGGAGACCCCAAGCTGCTTCCAAACCACTTTCCCTTCTTATTTTAGAAACCAGCTACCCCCTACAGTTGGAATGTTTAAGATCGGACATGCAGAAGTTGAAAATGCCAGTTTTAAGCTTGAAAAATCTTTTTGGTTTTGTTAATAGTATTGATGTCATGATTAGGTACAGTCATCCTCAAAATATTCATACCCTTCCTTTAAAGAAAGGGCTAAATTAACAATAGTTATTCAAATAACAAGAAAATAATAATAAACTAATAATTTACTAAATTATAATTTAGTGAAATAAAATGTTGCTTTTATATTCTAGTTGAAAATAAGAATTTGAAAAAAATAAACAAATGAAAGTGTCCCAGACCAGTTCCAGCACCTTCCTCATGAACACTGAACCAACATACCTGTCATCAGGTGTAGAAGTCTGATTGGACGTTACAGAAAATACCTGATTGCAGTGTTTGCCTCAAAGTATTGCTCAAATAGATTTTTGCATCAGAGCCCTATCATGCTTGTTTGCTTGTTTTATTTTTGTGTGTGTGTGTTATTAATATTTCTGTTGAACCACAATTCAAAATCAATGTCACGATTTTCATAGAATTTTTTATTCATTGTTACTTTTGTCAATTTCAACTTATTTCACTGACAGCTGATTTTTTAGCATCTTTAATGGGCGAGTATGAATAATTTTGAGGACGACTTTTTGTGTGTTATCAGTTATCAATTATTGGTATCGGCCTTTAGGAGCAGAAATTTATTGGGTATTTGTGTTGGTTTAAAAAAAAAAGGTAGTTGTGCATCCCTAAAAACAATATCTATAAAATGAGTAATCTAGGAAGTAGGAACTGAGTCTGGGTGTAAACGTATCCAGATCCAAACCTTTACATCTGCTGTTTTACTGTATTTGCTGTTTGAGCTTTCTGATTTATATCAGCCTGTGCCGGCACAGCTGCTCAGCCCACCTTTGCTCACACTGTGCAGGCTGCTGAATGCTGTCGGTGTCTAAAATGTTTAGTAATAACTATGACTACAGCTTATGAGCTGACTAAAAACAAAAGAGTAACTGTATGGACAGTCAGTAGACATTAAAGAAAAAAATCAAACCTGAGCAGGACACATACATCAACGTGTTTGCTGTCCACTTCACCCGACAGGAGCTCCTTGAATCCTCTCAGCCAGGACTTTGTAGCCTCAGCAGTGCTCTCCTGATCGTCCAGGTAGTAGTAGAGTTTTACAGCCTGCGCGTGCCGAACTCTGCCGTCGGCATCTGTTGTAACTCCACCCAGCACAGAACCCAGAAAGACTGAGCTGGATTTGTGAGTATGTCTCGGGTAGGTGATGTTGGTTTTATCAGAGCTGGCGATTTCCAGGATGACATTTGACACACATCCTCCATTGGCTTTGGCACAAAGCTCATTAAACCCCAGCCGCCCATTCTCCACAGTGATATTAAGGATCTTGCTGTTGAGTCTGATGATGTGCTCTAACGCAGAGTTTTCTAGAATACTGTCACAGTTTGTGGACACAGCAATGAGGGACGCAAAGTTGCCTTTGTTGAACAGCCTTTCTTCAGAAAACATAGAATAATTGTAGGGAAAGTTTTCTCTTACAAAAGCTCTGGTTGCCTTTGAGGGTCCCTTCTTGGGTGTGAATTGCCGCTCAAGATCACTATCCTCCAATTCCTTGATAGAAAAGAAGCCTCCGCTGAGCGCTATTGAGACAAAGATAGGAATGATGAAAAAATAAAAGGGACAGGAGCCTACTGCTGATCCAAGTTTTTCAAAAAGCCTCGACAGAGGCTTTGAAAGGCAGTCTGTGCGTCGCCAGCCCATCTTGAGTCTTGGATTGATACAGACATCAGTGAACAGTGTCCTTATAAAGGATTACAGTACATGACTCCTACTGTAACACGCCTCTTTTGGAAAGCCCAAAGGACACTTGATAATTAGCCATTCCAGTTAGCGAAAGACAGGGAGAAATGTGGAGATAATGGTGCTTCTTCCTGTAAAAAAATGATAAGAAGTGCCCTTCAATGATAAAACTGAGATGAGACAGGTAACAAGAAGTTAGAGAAAAGTGTGACTTTCTTATCTCATCAGGTTATCAGTGGTATCACATTTTATTACTTTATGAATGATGTATTTACAGGAATGTCAGCGAGTAACTACAGTTACACTGTGCAAAAGTGTTAAGCAACCACCCCTTTCCTTTTTATACTTTGGGCTCAAAAGAGCAACATTTTCTTGTGGTTTTGTTTAATAGTTCTTCAGATTTTCTGAGGGTCTATCAAAGGTTTCAGTCCAGTCCTTGTAGCTGACTACTTGAATTTGTGTTAAGCCATTTCATAGTGACTCATCCAAGCACTGAAAAGAGTTCCTAACTTCAGCAGAGTTAAACACTTCAGCAAATAAGTGATTTTGAACTAAAGCTTTGGTCAGATTATTACCTGCAGCCTGTTTAAAATACAGTTTATTCCCATTTCTTTAGTTTCATCTAGAAAAAATGACAATGATAGAAATGTTTCCTTTGGGAGCCAGGAAGAGGGACTTGCTGGAAAATTGGTGGCATGTGTCAATAAAATAAAGAAAAAAACATTTAGGCTCAGTTTATGTAAGCAAATTGCCAGTGGATTTTTCCATCAACCACTTTTAATTTAGATTACCTTAGATTGCCTCCAATCACTATTGTGCAAAGACTAATATTTTACTGATAACAGCCAGAACAATACGCTTTGAGCCCAGTCAGAAGGTTTATCAGTGTTATTTCAGCTTTCTGGGACAATGAACTCGGAGCAGTCCTTTCATCTAGTGATATTAGGACTTTTATAACCCTTCATAATTCAAACAGTAGGCTAACATGTGATTAGCCACGTAAGCAACTGGTTGTATAATGCTGTGTGAACGCAACATCATGATGAACAATATGGTGGTATTAATTTAAAAATGGTACAGACACATTTTTGATCAAATGTGTGGCATGGTGACTCTGACATGGTGTAAACCCATGCAGCCCGATGAACTGCTTAGTTTCTTTCTGTTAGCTTCCCCTGCACTGTTTCTGACGTCATGTTTTATCATTTATCATTGTAGGGCAACTTGATATTTAACAATATTCAATAATATTCAACAATAATGTTGCTTCACTGATTGCGCTGGAAAATCATTTTCTATATAGGCCATGCCAATGTTTTATTTTATTTGTAAATTATATTTTAATTGTTCTATTATTTTAATTTTATTTGTAACTTTTTAATCTTATTTTAATAAACTAATGTCTCACCTTCCTTTCAGACTTTTTTTTTAATAGTAATGTATACACTTTATACTACAGTGTGTACACTACTGTATATTGTGTAGTTTCTATCGCAATGTCTGAAGTTGTTTTTTATTTTGTTGATATATGCAGTTTTCTGATCATCCTGTGTGCCTTAAAAAATGAATCTGGACCTTCAGTTGATGACTCTACTGTTCACTAAAGCCTCATCAGAAATGGTCTCCATAGGAGGCAAGAAGAAGTCATCCTTAAGAAAGCGAAATAGAGAGAAAAGGCTGCCAAATAAGAAATGACACAAGAACTGGATTAAAAAATCTGTGGAAATGGGTCAGACAAACCTGATAAATCCTTCCCAAAGCTCAACATCAACATTATGGAAGGGATGTGGGTTCAATGTGGGATCATCTGGACAGATAACAGAAAAAAGGCAGAAACATCCAAAATGAAACTTTTGGTCCTTCAAGAAGCCCAGAGAACCATTTCTTAGGATTACTGAAAGAAGTTACAAGCTTGAGAGTTACAACTGTGTTGAAGAACACAAGCAGTTCATTTCTGAAAGAAAAAAATTCAACCTTGTAAGAGTGAAACAAACTCTTTTTAAGACTTAAATACTATATTTTATTTGTGTTCCAATTATTCTCTGAACCTACTTCCTTTTTACCAAACAAAATGTAATGAAATGAAGGTGGAACAGGACTTTTGGACAGTGCTGTGTATGACTGAATCAATGTGTATTTTTTTATGAACGCAATGAGTCAATCCTGAACCAAAAACAAAGTAATAAAGCTACTGAAAATGACTGCAAGTCACGTTTCAAATGTAGGTTAAAGTTCAGTGCTGTGTAGAAACAGCTGGCACAGACGCTCTGTTCAGTTCAGAGTAAAAATGATTTTTCTTTCTTTAACTGAATCTAAAAAGAAATTAATTAAACAAGGTGTTTACATGATTATGTATAAATACAATATATGTATGAATTAGACACCTTGTTTAATTTATTTGTTTTTACTCGGAACTAAGCATAGTGTCTATGCCAGCTGTTTCTACACAGCCTTTCAGAGGACTGAACTTTAACCTACATGTGAAATGGGATTTGCAGTGGTTTATATACAGACAGACAGACAGATAGATAGATAGATAGATAGATAGATAGATAGATAGATAGATAGATAGATAGATAGATAGATAGATAGATAGATAGATAGATAGATAGATAGATAGATAGATAGATAGATAGATAGATAGATAGATAGATAGATAGATAGATAGATAGATAGATAGATAGAGTATGATGTGTGTTTGTGTCTGTGTATAGCTGGCTGAAAAACATGGTTGTGCTACTCTGCTACCCTCGGCCTCCTTGCTGCTAGATATAGAACATTTTTGATTGGTAAGTTAATATGTAACTCAAAATTGTTTGTATCCTTTATGCAATTTTTAATAAGAGTTTCAATTTAGCCACCATCTCTAGCACTGAAAGCCCTTCTGTTACCTGTCAAACAAAAGAATATGCCCCCAATTACATTTTTTTTAACTTGTCCCGTCCAGCATCGTAGCAAGCAGAATGATGATCTCGCTGCTTTGTTGTGTTTAACAGATTTGCTTTGTCAAGGGGAGCTTTATGAGAAGAAGGCTCCTCTTGATATTCTAAATTAATTCATTTTGTTTCATTTTATTGAACTGAATACTTGTTTATAATTGCATTTTACATAATATTACTGGGCCTGACAAGTGGGAGAGGAAGGTTAAGAAAAGAAACAATAGGAAGAGGAACAGAAAAAAACAATGAAGAGAAGAATGGAGAAAAAATATGCATAATTTCAAGATTAAATAACATCTAAACTCACAACTGTTAAGAAGCTGCATCGGCGTTAGCTCGGGGCTAACTGGCTAATGAGTTAGCTTGTGGTTAACGGCTAGCCACGGCAAGTAAGGTTGAAACCCGGCACCCTCCTGGTTTTATTTAATTAAAACAACTATTCTTTTGGTAAGAGAGCACTGTGTATGGGAACATACAGCTAGACCGGAGAAGATGGAAACTGGAGAAGCAGTTTGTGCTCGTGTCATCAGAAATTAAAATAAGTAGTGTTGGCTTATTAGCAAATCCAGCTAGTGCTAACCTAAGAAAACAATATAAGTAGCTGTGTTGTATAAAGTACCCAAAAGCCATACTTGAGTAAAAGTAAAAGTACCTTACTGGAAAATTATTGAGGTAAAAGTAAAAGTCGCCTGCTAGAATGTTACTTGAGTAAAAGTAAAAAAGTAGCTAGTATTTACTGTACTTAAGTATCCAAAGTAAAAACTACTGTTTATAAAACCCACTCAGAAATTTGAGTTTAACATTTTCTTTATTCCTGTTTAATTTAGTTTTTCACTTTTGCTTAATTTGCAAAGTGTAAAGGAGCTTCAATACCTCCTTACATAAACCCAATATTATACAAAAATATCTGAGACTCCTGACACGATAATGCGACCATTAATTTGAAATTTACCCACAGGCCGCAGCTTTCATCCGCTGCACAACGGGGTAAACCAATGACAGCGTCTTGGTCTGTATCTCCAACATCATTGGCTATAAGTCCCATTTTGAAACGAGTAACGAGGATGCTCAGGTAAATGTAATGGAGTAAAAGTATTGATTTTGGGGGGAAAAAGGAAGTGAAGTAAAAGTCGTCAGAAATAGGAGTAGTAAAGGAAAGTACAAATATAAAAAAATACTACTAAAGTGAAGTAACTTTCTTTACTTCGTTACTATACAACACTGATAAGTAGCAATGACTTATCTCAAAGAACGGTACAGATACATTTACATGTTACATGTAGGCTTAAAATTCTTTCTTACTACATAGTGTCTTCATCAGACAAACATGTAAATATATCTGTCTCACTGTCTTCTGATGGTGCTGCCTCCGAGCTACTGCTGTTAGCTGAACACTTAACTTCTCCATCGTGAATAAAGTTGGTAGCTCAAATCCCTTCACCCACTTGCTGGCAGATGTCGCTGTATGTTTTTGATAAATCAGGTGGACAACATACACGATGATGTGTGTCAGTCAGGTCTTAAAAAAACAGCGGGTTTAAAATGTTGTTTTGTCCAGATGTAATTTCCAGTTCTGAACTGGAGGTGAAACGTCTGGCATCTTTCAGGCCTGGCTAAGTTGTGAATCCCAACCAATAAAGCATTAACTGTGTCATAACAGCATCTTCTGTTATATTCCGCTCATTACATCTTTACTACGACACTAAATATGTTCTTTGCTCTGTAAAAAGAATTTTAACACACACAAATACTTGGAAAAGTCTTTCCTGTACGTGGTCTATTGACATTGGTGGCCAGAGCATGTACAACTTCAGTTTGATGCCAACATAAATCTTACTGAATTTTGATGGTTTAATGGTTAAATTTTAATTCTAATGGTTAAATTTTTATTACGAAATGTTCGAATATATTCCTATATAAGTAATGACAAACAAACAAACTTCAAATCTGATTTTTGGGCAAAAGTCAAAGCCCTAATTTATATGTCCCAGACAACATTATTCTTTTTAAAATCAATTATCAAAGTTCATCACTATGGGCAACAATACAAGTACACTCACTGAAATCCTTTGTGTCACCTCCATTTTCATCATTGAGGTAAAGTACATCGCTACTGAAGTTGCACCCAACTTCCTGTTTCTCCACCAGAAGCAGAAACATTGTGGGCACCTGCCACATTCAAGTATTACAAGGATGTATAAGATTCTGGTCAAGACGTTTAGAAAAAGAAAAACTTCGGAGGGTCATGTCAGGAATCCAGGGATAGCTGTCATCGGTGTATCAAACCCACCTTCATCATGTAGTACATCAACCTTAAGTCTCACTATATTTTAGAGTCCAAGAAGGTCACTTTTACACCCCCAAGCCTTCCTGTCGTTTAACCCCTGTCATTCAGCCGTCAGCCCGAGTCCTCTGAGGCGAGTCTCATATCTCATTTCACACAGATCCATCTTGGGGTCATTGATTTCTCATTCTGTGAGTGAGAAATGGATTCTGTTCCCTTCATCAAAGAGACGAGTCCTGGCAGGCGACAGCCAGAGGCCTGATGGAGGCATCAGTTAAATATAATCTCTTTAAGGACCCCTCAGTTGTTTTGCTCACCTTGAATTTAATCATTGCTTTTTATCTTCAGGCTTCTCAAAGACAGTTAACAGTGTGTAGGCACTAATGTGCATTGCTCAGCCATGAGTTTGCATCAAAATGCAAATGAGTTCTATCCCGACACCAACAACAATCATCTTTGGTGGCGAACTCCCGCTGACACCTTCATTAGCTGTCCTCTTCTCTCCCTCCTCTTCCTCACCCTTTGCAGAGGTATGTTGGTTGGAATCAGTGTCTTGGGTAATTAGCTGGGAAGCCTCGGGTGAACATGATGTTAAGATGTGGCGGCTGATTGTTCTGCTTTTGCTTCCAGAAAGAAGCCATTGATCATGGAGAATAAAGGCCTCACCAAGCAGCAATGCTCTTGATAAGATAACAGGAGGAAAAAAGCAACCATACCCATGAACACACACACCAGTACACACACATTCATTTCTCTCAAATCAAATTGTCTTGTTTTGAAGAACAACTGGTTTCATCCAGTCAGGCTTTATTTTAACACCCATGAAGAGGCTGTTTAACAGTTTTACAAATAAACTTGATCACATTTCCCTTCTTATAATGTAAAATATTAAGGTTCATAAATCCAAATAGTTAGAACAGTGTTTAAAACCAGTAGGCCAAGCTAACACAGAGTTATATCAATAAAAGTTCTTTTCTTTTCTTTTCTTTTCTTTTCTTGAAGCAAATGTCCTCTTATTTTTGAGTGACAAATTCAGCTTTTGTAACATATGGCCTACAGATCTGTTTTTGCATCTAGAAATTAATCTGAAGCACTTTTGGAGAAGCCAGTGAACCCAGTTTAATGTGATATGTTTCTATATCCTGTTTTCTTTCCTCGTTTCTTTGTCTAAGTCTTTAAAATGGAGCAGAATCGTTGACTTAAAGGTATTATAGAAGATGTGTCTTTCAACAATTTTTGCAATATTCAGTGAAATTGGGTTCACTACCCTATACGCTAAGATTTAATTTAAAACTTTAAATCTATAAATATTATTATACATCAGCTGTGAAAGTAATGGGGCTGGAAAAATACCCACCAATCATCTCTGCATTCCTTACATTTTTTATTTGTCTATTGGCCCGTCAATCTCACTTCTACTACCATAGTAAGAGTGATTGATGGTCAGTTCAAAGGGTAATAGGCAAGACTGATCAATGAGAGCGATTGATTGTTGAAAGTGATACAGCGTTCAGGAAGAGGCTGATGTTTCCAGTAGGTAGCTAACAATCATTCTGCTAGCAGTTAGCAACGTTCAGACAACTACATCTGTTTTAGTTACGTTTGTGACATGATGGAGAATCTGTACCTGCTGTCAGCTAGACATCGGAGTGGCTCGTGAACGTTGTGCTATGGCTGGGGGGAGGGAGCTGTGAATCTAGCAGGCTGGTCTTGTGCATGAGCATTATTCAAAAACTCGCTAACTATCTCTGCTTTCTGAAATGCTGAAACGTCTTCTATAGCACCTTTAATACAGTAATTATTGAAGTAGAAATCCTCATCTCACAGGCTGATTTACAAAAATGAGCATTATCTATAATTACTTCCCAGCCGGTATTTCCATGTGGGGCCCATATGGGTTCAATTTTGGCTCTATATGAGGGACCCAAGTGGGTTTGTCCATGGTTTCCATGGTGGCCCGCTTGTGTTTTCCCATATAGCCAATAGGCATGGGCTTGAACTGGGCAAATTTGCAGATCTCATAGTTTAAATTACATGGGTCCCATATGTGGAAGGTGAACCGTGATAAAATTCCCAACGATTAGTAATACTGTTTCAAAATTTAATTATCATTAAAACCATCACTGATTACTGCACTTTGGAAAACTCCCAGTCATGCTGCTCACTGGCTGGAAAAGTAGCAGCAGTCACAGTTTGCAATGTTTAATTTATGAAAACATGGCGGAAGGCAACGAAGGCACCCACATGGACAGTTCTCTTGAGAATTTTCCCCATTTAAAAAGGACGAAGTAGACATTTAGACCCATTTTGGATATTTTTAAACATGCTGGGGGGTATTTCTATGATACCACGATAAAAATGATAACCGTAATCATTTTGGTCACAATAACCGTGATATGAAATTTTAATATTATTACATCCCTAGTGGAAGCCTACATGGGAAAACACAAGTGGGGCCACCATGGAAACCGTGGACAAACCCACTTGGGTCCCTCATATGCAGCCAAAATTTAACCCAAATGGGCCCCACATGCAATGCTGGCTGGGTTGCTGTAATGATGATAAATATAGACAGGTGCTTAAATTTTACACGGTTCATCATAAATTCCATCACAACTAACTTCAAACTTGAACTCTTACAACTGCATTTATCAAAGCAAGAATGTCTTTACCAAGGTGGGCGAGTTTTGCTTTTTTGTTTTTTCCATTTTTCTTGACAACACATGATGTGAAGGGATACAACACAATATAACCACAGACTATAGTAAAAATAGTTAAATGGTCAAAACTTCAAACTGTTTTGGGAAAATAAAAACTTAAACTGTTAATATTTCATACCCAAGCCAAGTGGTAGAGATGACTCATACAAGTTCCGCATAATTTCAATAATGTTCATTATAGCCACTGAAAATTTTCTCTACCAAACAGTGGAGCGTCAGTTAAAGGGGAAAGTTTCCAGTATTATGAGAGATCCAATGCCTGGTTTTTATTCGGTTAGCCCAATGTGGCCCGGCAGGATGAAAAGTGTCATTTGAATATGATGTTGGCATGTCAAGAGATCCAGTTACCTGACAATCGTCCCTCCTCACTCCAAGGCCAGGTGTGTGAGTTTTCTTTGTTAATGTCAGCACCAATATTTGCAGCTCTATTTCATGCAAGTGACATTCATTCATTCATTCATTCATTCATTCATTCATTCATGTACAAAACCAAGAATTAAATGTTTCTGCTATGGGAATTCATTCTTGGCAGAGAGCAGGGGTCTGAAAGAGACTTGGTTTAATCATCACAGGACAGTAAAATAACACGAAGCCAGTGTTAATGGCTTTCTTCAGAGCCTGTTTGAAGTTGCACAGATCCAATTCATTTAGAAAAGTCACTTATAAAACAAATGACTGTTCTGTGAACAATGAGAAGAGATATAAATTCTATCAGTCGAGAATAATAAAGCTGTAAAACCTCAAATTTTCATCCGGAACATCATAGGATTATTGATCAAAACTGTTAGATCAAACTTTGCTCATGCAATCTGCAGCAGAAAGAGATTTGTAGGATTAAACTTTACAAAAAAGCCTCAGAGTTTTGATGAAACTGTCACTATCAGTTGCTATTCTTTGAAAAGAACATTTTTCTCTGTTCTGTCCTGATGAAAATGTCTTTGAGCTGCAATGAAGATCTCAGAACTGCAAACATTTGTAACTGCAATCATTATTGAGCATTTTAATATTTAAAGCATCATTAAATTATTTAAAAAACTGACTATGAAGAACCAGTTTGATATCACAGCAGGTGCGACACAAATGACTTGATTTGGTTTAAGCAAAATAAAGACAGACAAGTCTTTATGTGCAGAGGGAAAAGTCTGTGCTATGGGAACTATTGTTGATATGATTTGGGGTATGTTTTATGGGTTTCATGACTTTCACTAGCTGCTGTTCTGTTTGGCTTGGTTTCAGCAACAAAAACAATTGGATAAGTTTAGAAAAATACAGTAGTTATACACTGCTGAGCTCCTCAGGAGCTGAGGTGATTAAATGCAGCTGATTCAGTGATGGTTGAAACAACTGCCGGACTTTTGTATTCTGTGGCTCTGGATTCCCCAACTCTGTACACTATATTGCCAAAATTATTTGCTCACCCATCCAAATTATGAGAGTCAGGTGTTCCAATCAACTTCCAAGGCCACAGGTGTATAAAATGAAGCAGCTAGGCATGCAGACTGTTTTTACAAACATTTGTGAAAGAATGGGTCGCTCACAGGAGCTCAGTGAATTCCAGCGTGGAACTGTGATAGGATGCCACCTAGACAACAAATCCAGTTGTGAAACTTCCTCGTTCCTAAATATTCCACAGTCAACCGTCAGCTGTATAAGAAAATTAAAGTGTTTGGGAACAACAGCAACTCAGCCATAAAGTGGTAGTCCACATAAACTTACAGAGCGGGGTCAGGGGATGCTAAAGCGCATAGTGCGAAGAGGTTGCCAACTTTCTGTAGAGTCAATCACGACAGACCTCCAAACTTCATGTGGCCTTCAGATCAGCTCAAGAACGGTGCACAAAGAGCTTCATGGAATGTTTTCATAGTCAAGCGGCTGGATCCATCCATACATCACCAAGTGCAATGTAAAGCGTGGATGCAGTGGTGTAAAGCAGCCGCCACTGGACTCTAGAGCAGTGGAGGCTCATACTCTGGAGTGACGAATCACACTTCTCCATCTGGCAATCTGATGGAGGAGTTTGGGTTTGGTGGTTGCCAGGACAACGGTACTGACTGTATTGTGCCAAGTGTAAAGTTTGGTCGAGGGGTGATAATGGTGTGGGGTTGTTTTTCAGGGGCTGGGCTTGGCCCCTTAGTTCCATTCAGAGGAACTCTGAATGCTTCAGCATACCAAGACATTTTGGACAATTCCATGCTCCCAACTTTGTGGGAACAGTTTGGAGCTGGCCCCTTCCTCTTCCAACATGACTGTGCACCAGTGCACAAAGCAGGTCCATAAAGACATGGATGGCAGAGCCAGGTCTGGAGGAACTTGACTGGCCTGCACAGAGTCCTGATCTCAACCCCACAGAACACCTTTGGGATAATTGGGAACGGAGACTGAGAGCCAGGCCTTCCTGTCCAACATCAGTGTGTGACCTCACAAATGCAGTTCTGGAAGAATGGTCGACGATTCCCAAAAACACACTCCTTAACCTTGTGAACAACCTTCTCAGAAGAGTTGAGGCTGTTCTAGCTGCAAAGGTGGGCCAACGCCATATTGAGCTTTATGGATTCAGAATGGGATGTCACTTAAGATCATCTGAGGCAGGTGAGCAAATACTTTTGGCAATATAGTGTAGTTGAGGCAGAAAAAAAAAATGGTATTTGCATCAGAGAAGTGTCATAATCTCAGTGGGACATGTCACCCTGGTAACAACACAAATGAGAGGAGTGCTTGTTTAGAGCTCTGTATTACACTGTTTTCATAATCCCCCTCCTGTCTGCTCCTGCCAGAGTTCTGACCATTTATGCTAATTCCCAGAAGATTGGGCCCATAGGTGGAGTTGGTTTAATCCCAATCCCAAAGCAGAAACAAAAAATGCTGATCCGAACCCCTAACTTTCATCTCATCCAGAATCAAACAAACTCAACTTACCTCTTATTTTGTTTGTTGATGACAGCACTGGTTACAGCTAAGCTCAGGAATCACTGTCACCACAGACCACAGTTTATTTTCTGACCATCCCTTCCAGCTTTCAGCGAAACGCCGTCTGTTCTGGTTAGATTTGTGTTGTGTTGCCTGGGATCTGTGGAATCCAAATCCCAATACAGCCCTTCCCATCTCATATGTTTTTCACTTCTGCACAGGTGTTAAGATTTGGCCATTTCACATACATGTATTTAAGGGATGGGGCTACACTTGATCTGGGATAAGATTGATTAACCAAAACTGGCCTGATCACAGTTACTCAGACATCTTAGTTTGGATTATCTCACAGTTTTGTGCTCTAAAATCTCACCTCATGACTTCATGGTGGATGTAAATAGGAAGAAAAATAAACCATTGACAGGAATCTAACATGCAAACAACTCAAATGAATCCACTTCACCAGATCTCCTTTTTCTAGCTTAGTTGCATTAGTTTCCTCTTCTCTTCCTTCCATTTCCCCCCACTCTCATTTTATACCACAGGTTCACATTAAAGAGATGGGAACAGGCTGGTACCTGCAATTATCCCTGCTCACCCAGCTGTGGGTCACTTGATGCTGAGCAACAGCTGGCTCTCTGCTTCCTTCACCGCCCACACATGCACACACATTCATGCAGCTGCACACCATTCCCCTCCTCCCCCTCCTCCAGACTCCATAACCACCCATTCCTCACATTCACCTGCCAAGCAGCTTGATTAATAAGGCCAATGTTCACGGTGAAGCAAACCACTGACTGAGGGGGAGAAAGTGTTGAGTTGATACAAAAAAGCCCACAATGCACAGCCATGTAATATATTCATGCTTAACAATACATTCATCATTCATCCTGAGCAAAGATGAATGAGCACACTCAAATATGGTCAGATGTGTGACAAAGCTATGGTTAAAGGCACAATAGCTACTAAATATTATTTGGATTTAACATGTTCTTATGGATTTTTTTGGGAATTGATTGAGAAAAATATAAAGAGAGTGATATTTAATCAGGTTATTATTAGAGCTCCAATTTATCAATGACAAAATAAACGGTAAAAGCAAGGTCTGGTTATCATCTAATAACAGCAGAACCAAATTCACTATCAATTCCTAGTCAGTTGACACTAGTCAACAAACATTTAACGGGGACTATTGTTTTTCTCTCCAAAACACCCAAAGCTGTCAGACTGAAAAGCCAGATTGATTAATTTGAATTATAATCTTATATTAAATTAAATTAAATGAAAAATACTTTATTTATCCCAGAAGAACCTGAGATGTGGCATCCTTCTAAAGGATCATCTGTGTGATGTGATTGGGCAACTCAAAGCCTCATCTGATTAATTTTATAAAGCACACTGAACATCTTTGTCTCCCATGAACAAATGAATGACTTAATGAGAGAATTATCTTATTGTCATTTTTCTAATGCACCAAAACAACTTCAATCTGAAGAAAAATGAAGCTGAGATTACTTTTGAAATAAATGTTTGAATAGAGAAACGGTATAAGAGGTATTTCTCGTAAAATAATTAAAATAATCATTGTACTGTACTTGTTTTCTTTAAAAAGAAAAAAAAACATTGCATTGTTTTTACTGGATTGTGTGTTGGCTCAATGTTGTTGGAATATCTTACTAAGAAAAAGTTATATGCCTTTATCAAAAGGTGCCTCATGAGATGGAGACCTGGAGTATTTTAGTAAAACAAGGATATTTTCACAGACTTGACATTTCTTTATTTATTATTTTACAGGCAACTGTAAAATATGAATGAAGCTAAAGACGTAACAAAAGGAAAAGTGAGCACTTTAAAAAATATCTGTTTCTGGCATCAGGTGATGATCGAGAGGATCTGGGGAAGTTTTTAGAAGTAAAGATGGAGAAAGGATCACTGCTGTGAAAGACTATAGAGGCAAATACATGAAAAAATGGGGGGAAGAAGTACTCTTAAATGTGAAATCATAGAGAATTTGTGGATTTTATCATGAACCATTTAATGAAAAGACCATAAAATCTGGGTAAATCTTTGCACACAAGGGACAAGTCTGAAAACATCTATTGACTGTCCGTGTTCAGGCTTTCAGGGACGATGCCGAGAAAACAGACAGGATTCAGAAAAGAGTTGCAGTGCAAGCTCAGGAAGATTTTGAAAACAGCTTTTAGTCATTACAGTTCAACGCAGGTTAAAATTTTACCAGAAACTCTTGTAATAGATAAAAATTTTCCAGCAACACCCACATCTTTACTGGCCACAGCCTAGATAACCTTTACATCTGTATAGGAGCCATTGAACATGTTTTGGAATCTGTAAAAGAGTTTACCGTAACAGACAGACTTGCTGACTGTGCAGTCCTGTCAAGCTAAAAACATTTGCTGTACTTGAGACAAAAATACAATAAAAGAGGTCCTATTCAGCTAAAATCCTGTAAAGTTTTCAGTGATGCTCGCAGCAACTTCAAAATGATCCATTCAGGAGTAGCCTTTATATTTCATCAAAACAAAATGTTTACCTTCTTTTAAGGGGGGTGTTAAAAGTCCTGTTTAAATATTTTTTTCTTTTTCATTTACCATCTCAGGTCTTAAAGATGTTTGTTGCAGTGTGAAACTTAATCACTGGTGATGTAGATGGTTTTGAACCTCTCAATGAGACTTATTTCCTTTTCCAGTTCATCCATTCTCTTCTCCAGCTCAATCTTGTGGGCTTTCTGTGATGGAGTTTCCACCAAGAAAGGGATCTTCTGGTACATCTGCATGTATGAATCCCTCTCCTTCTTCAGAGCCTTAAGAGAGGATGCATGAAGGGAGTTAGGCAGTATCCTGAATGAAATTTTCAGCTTCATTTTCTGTGCCTTTTTCAAGGGTTCCAGGTGCCTTTATCAGCCAAGCACTGTTTAAAGGTACAGTATGTAAGAATTACTGACATCTAGTGGTAAAGATGGGTATTTGAAAGAAAATATGTTTTCTTTCAAAGGACTTCATATTCCAAGCACTGTTGTGACTGTATGGTGGTCGTTAGTGGCCAAAATTCTCCAAGACATAAAGATGTTTTCATCTGTCAGTGGATCCAGTGGTCTCAGGTGTAGCTATGACTGCACTATGAGTAACAAATTTTAATGTCTTTAGAGGCATTACTGATCCCAAACAGTGCTTTAACTCCCATTGAAGAAAGGTGGTACAGCAGTTTTAAAGTTTAGAGGGTTCTTACTTCATTCACATTGTTTTTGTCCAATCAGGGACACCGTAGTAAAAATGGTGAAACAAATATGACAGCATCTATGTATGTGCACTCGCAGCAAGTACTGTAGATATAAATGACTAAGAAAATAGAAATTCTAAGAATTCTAAGAAAATAAACACATAACAGCTGTTTTATCCCAGTGATTGCACATCAATTGAAACTCAGTTTTAAACTATATATCACATTTTTCTGCCACTGACCTTTGATTTTTTACATACTGTACCTTTTGTGCAAAGAAAGGCCTTTTTGCTAACGTGTTCGTGTACCTCCAGGACAGCTTGTCGCTCCTCATCTGGCAGACGTTGGATGGCTCCGTGCTCCCTCTCTTTCCTTACTAACCTATCGTGCTCCTGAGCCTTCTGCTCTGCTTCCTTGCGCTTCTGCAGGTATGCAGGTGTTTTACCGTAATCCTGCAGATAAAAACAAGAACATCTATGTTAACATGTTATGAAATCAGGTCCCCAAATGGGTGATTTACAGTAAAGGCTCTGCCAGAATTCCTTGATGGGGAATTGGGTGACATGTTTTTTTTTTTTTCTTTTGTGTCAAGTTCCTGTTCTCAAGGGCTGCAATCCAGCAAGTTTTAGATGTTTTCCTGATCCAACACACCTGATTCAACTTAAATGGCTGTCTTCAACAACTTGTCATGTTCTGCACAAGCATGTTCACCCATCAGTCTGATTTCAGTGTGCTGCAGAAGAAAGGACTAACTGGACACCTTTGGCCTGAGGTGTTTGACACTAATCCATGAATCATGAGCAACAGTTAGAGTATCTAAAGTTATGTTCTTAACAGGAAGGAAGATAATCTATCAAAAAACCCGACAACGACCTGAGAGATGCATCTGGAGTGGACCTTCAGCTGATCCATCTAGTGTTCACTGAAGCCTCATCAGAAATGGTCTGAGAAATTTCCACCTCCAAATGTCAAGAAGTCATTCATATGGAGGCAAAATGGGAATAAAAGGCAGATGTATGCCAAATTATAACTGGACAAAAAAATAAGTGGTAACAGGTCTGGGGGAGTGATGAATCCCCCCAGAGCCCAGGCATCAATATGAGTGAAGCTGTGTGGGATTATCTGGACACAAAACAGAACAAAAGGCGATCAAAATCCAAAGAAGACCTTTGGAAGGTCCTTCAAGAAACCTGGACCACTATTACTGAACACAACAACTAGAAATTACCAGACAACTTGACAAAGGAGGTTCTGACTGTGTATAAATGTGGTCAAATAAAATATTGACTTTCAAGCTCATTGAAATTTATGTCCTGTTCCTATTTCTATTTCTGTTCATAGATGTTTCAATAAATTTGGGAGTGGGTGGCCTGGTGGTAGCGTCGTGGGCTTTGGCGCGGAGGACCCGGGTTCGAGTCCCCGACACGGCTCCTAGGTTAAACACTGTGGATCCCTGAGCAAGGTCCTTAACCCTCCAAATGCTCCCCGGGCGCTTTAAGTAGCAGCCCTCTGCTCTCTGATACTCAGTACAGAGATGGGTGAAATGCAGAGCCCTAATTTCCCCTTGGGGATCATACAAGTATAACAAAAAAAAAAAAAAAAATAACAAAAAATCATTATGCATACTTCCTGTTTGCTTTGTTAAATATGAGTTCTTCACAAAGATGTGAATAAGAACTTAATCCTGGTTCATGGATTTGCTGCTATGGTGGATTAATGTTTAAGCTATTATCCAGCTTTTAAACAGTGTTAAGAAAAGTATGTGAAGCATTCTTGGAAATTACATTTTTCGTGGTGTATTTGGGGACAAGTCCAGAGTTTTCTAGAAGCATTCGATGTCCCTGACTGGAGTCTACTTGTATGGATTCAGGCTTCCTCGGCACAGCTACAGTTGTTTCCTTGAAGTCTCTCTTGGCAGGAATTCCCATCAGAGGCTGTTCAGTTCTTGCAGGGACCGCTGGCTTCCTCGTGGTGCAAAAATGGGTATGAGGGGGGTCTTTTGAGGAATCTGTCCCATACAGAGTACAAAAAACACCACGTCAGACCTTTCTAAATCCCAACTCCAAAGGAAAGCTGCACAGGGTTGATAGTGGAACTCACTTTCAGTCAGTTTGGGCTCTTTTGAATGCTTTTTGAGGTAGTTTTCTGGAGATGGTAATTCCACTTTGAGCGGTCCCATAGTTCTCATGGCATTGCCTTTTCCCTTATGAAGCTCGCTCTCAAGAATGACAGCTGGCCTGAACTTGGATACGTACCTTTAGGGGAATACATTTTAGAGAAAATATTTGTAGCTGGTTTTAAACCACCACTGATTTTTGTAGAGAAATGGGAGAAAGGAATACAATAATCAAAGATGGAATTATATCTAGTTATTATATGTGGAAACTCTCATTTTAAGGGTTATTTGTTTCCACTCACTGCTGTATACTGTCAATGTCAAGGTCCAAGTCACTTTTTATTTGTAAAGCACATTTACTACAACACAAGATTGCCCAAAGTACCACAATAAAACTATAAAAACACAAACAATAAAAAACAAGCTTTTATACACAGAAATATAAAGCTTAAAATATAAAAGCAAAGTATACGGTATGCAGCATCTTATTAGTAGCTACTTATAAGAATGGTCAGTTAAAGAGAAAAAATACTAGTTTGCCTTTTTCGTAAAGCGCCCTTTCTAAACGACGTGTAACTTACCTTGGCGTTTTATTAATTTCAGCCTCCTTATCTTTGGATACTGAAGGTATGCAGTTATACACCGATTCTTTTGGGTAAGTAACTTTGGACATGGTAAATAAATTGTAACACACAACGGGAGAAAAAGCTTTTTAAACGTCGTCAAAATTAGTTTGACAACACGAAAGCCGGGAAGTTGCTAGGCAACCTGAAGAATAAATGCTGCATTCAAGACATCAGTCTTTAAATAGTATATTTGACGAACGATATAATCTCAGCCACAGAAACGAGAGTGCTGTAGAAATAATAAGAATAATAATAACAATAATCAAACTAGATTAATCTTTAATACTAAACAATCTGTCCGCAATTTTTGCTTTGGCTTCTTTCGAACGTTGTTAGTAGCTGAAGAGGGGAAATTCCGAGTTTTCAGCGTGTACATGAAGTAACACAGGATCACTTGCAGCAAGTTTCTCAATATTAAAAATGTGTTCATTTTTAACAACATAAGACGAACAGAGCGAGTTTAAATGTCATAACGATCTTTTTTAAAGACACTTGGGTGCCGCATATAATTTTTGCAACCAATATTTTATGCTGTCGGTCACTGAAAATATAACGTTTGTCCCTACATGGTTGCCGTAGTTGGTTGTGAGCTGCAAGTGAGCAGCTGTTGTTCCCGTTCAAACGGACACAGACTCTTTTTAATAATTTTATTGGCGGGGTTAAAGAGCAGAAAGCAGCCCTTTCACGTGAGTGTCTTACTCAACAGAAATCAGATTTATAGTCACAGAGGACTTACTGTCCTTGGCGTAAAATCCGCGAACAGAAACACGCAGCACATGGTTGTAAATATTTTGAAAATGCAGGTTAAAGTCCGTTTTTAGTCCATAGCCTCTGTTTGGGGTCGGTTCAATTCTAACTTAGAACTTACATAACTCAAAATACCGTAGCTACGTGCCTTCATTATTGTTTATCACAATATAATTACATAAAAAAAAGATAAATATAATCAGTGGTAGAAATAGCAAGAAAGATCTCACCCACTGTGATCATGACATCAACAAACAGTGAAAGCCTCTGTAAAGTATTTATATATGTGAATTTTTGTGATGCATACTTGCAGGTTCTTGTATCCACTGACCTTTGTCCTCACTAAAGAGAAAATAATCATTTGTTTTTTTTCCACAGGAGGAACAGCTGCCTTTTTAAAAAGTCCTCAATGGGTTTACTGAATGCACAAAGGCTTGCAGTCAGAACCCGATGCTACCTGTGCGCACTCTCAACATCAAAATCATGGCTTTCTACCAAAACCAGCCTCCTGGGGGACAAAAACATCCTGCTCATGGGTCCTCCTGGAGCAGGGAAGACCACAGTTGGGAAGATAGTAGCCCACAAACTAGCCCTGCCTATCATAGACATTGATGATGATGTCTTGGAGACGACATGGAAAATGCCTGTGGCTGCCAAGCTGGCAGCAGTGGGAGGAAAGAGATTTTTGGAGGAAGAGGGTCAGGCTTTGTGTAACTTCTCTGCTTCGGGGTGTGTCGTATCCCTGACAGGCTCTAACCCTCTCCACGCCGAGGCCATGCAGCATGTCAAAAAGTGTGGACTGGTCGTCTTCCTGGACGTGGACACTGAGGATATCATACAGAGACTCGGCAGGATGAAGGTGAACAGGATAGTGGGCCAGGAGGCAGGCGTGTCCATGAGAGATATTCTGCATTACAGGAGACGGTTTTATGAGGAATGGCTGGACGTGCGCGTGCTGTGTGGAACGGGAGACACGGTGGAAGAAGTTGCAGAGAAAGTGTTGAAGGCTGTGGAGAGATATCAGCAGCATGAGGAGGAAATTTTTCTATCAACCAGGTGTGACAGCACAGCTTTGTCTAATCAGAAAGTGCACTTTAGTGATGTGGTTATAGAGGGTCTGGCAGCAGATGGAGGCCTTTATGTTCCTAAGAATGGCTTCCCAAAAGTTGATCCACGTGAATGGCTGAGATTAGTGTCCATGTCATACCCAGAGCGAGCGTTAGTTTTACTTGAAAAATGCATCCACCCGCTGGATGTCTCACCTGTAGATCTCAGAGCAATGACTTTCACAGCATATGGGTCGAACTTTTCTAGTGAAAAAGTTGCACCTGTAAATCATTTAGTCGACAATCAGTATGTTCAGGAGCTCTTTCATGGCCCCACCGCCTCGTTCAAGGACCTTGCCTTGCAGCTGATGCCTCAGCTCTTCGCCTGTTGTCTTCCACCCATGTGCAACTACCTCATCCTGGTGGCCACATCGGGCGACACTGGCAGCGCCGTGCTCAGTGGCTTCAGCAGGCTGAGCAGTGCGGACAGACACCGGACAGGCGTGCTGGTGTTTTTCCCAGAGGAAGGAGTGAGTGAGATCCAGAAGCTGCAGATGACGAGCCACAGGGACGGCAACGCCAGGGCTGTCAGCGTCCTGTCAGACTTTGACTTCTGCCAGAGGACCATCAAGAGGATGTTTGGAGAGTCGGGGCTGACTGGTCATCTGTCTGTGGAGTACGGCACGGTCCTCAGCACTGCCAACTCTATCAACTGGGCGAGGCTGTTGCCGCAGGTGGGTTGATCATCACGCTGCTAAACAAGGGTACTGCAGACTGAGGATTGACCGATACATCGGCTGGCCGATATTTGCTGGTATCAGCATTGGCCGATTCGTCAGGTGTGTTGGCCAATACCCCTCCCTGGGCTTATTTTACAGACTTTTTAAAGTATTTACTACAATTTTAATGTTTCTATTTAAATATGTTTACAAGTAAGCAGTTTATTTTTATATATATATTTATTCGAAGTTCTTCGTTTCTTTTTCTATATATCAAAAGTGTTGTAAAATTAGTTTTCATTGGCCGGTTGTATTGAAAATTTTGGTATCGGCCCTTGAAAAAAAACTGTATCGGTCAATCCCTATTGCACTCCCAAATTCAGCCACAAATATAGGCAGGTTGTGTTGGTTAAGACTGATGAGAAAATATCGGTATTGGCTCTAAAACAAATCTGTATCGGTCGATCCCTATTGCAGACCCAAATTTCGACCACAAATATCAGCAGGTTGTATCAGCTGAGACTGATGAGAAAATGTTGGTATCGGCCCTAAAAAAAAAAAAAGAAAAAAAAAAAAGTGTGTCATCAATCCGTATTGCAGACCCAAATATCGGCAGATTGTAGCGGCTGAGACAAAGCAGAAAGTTGCATCACCCGTGTGGATGCTTTATCTTTAGACAGCAGTGGTAGAAAAGGAAACAAATGCAGATGTTTGGTGTGTGAATGGTTGAAACGGGCGTATCCAGGAATTTTTTAATGGGGCGAGAAAGATTTGGCAGAAGTTATTATGGGGTCAATAAATAGATATCATTAACTACCATGTAAAGTAGGATCATATTTAACTTTCTTTAGAAAATAGTGTGGAAAATACAAGAATAACAGCTTTGATGTTGTCAGCATTCAACAGTTTATCACCAAAGTGATGAAATAAATTCTAATGCTACTAAATTAACTTCAGTCAATGGGATACGTCTTAATGACCATATGCATTAGATGCAGCCGGTGAGTGGATGCATGACAGGAAAAAAAAAATCCCAGACTTCAGTGGCCAGACATTATTTTTTATTCTCAGTGGAGACACTGGATACCTACAGTTATATAACACAGTCATGTTTAGGGGTTTCGACATCTACGCCTGTGAACATGTGCACTGATAACAAATCATCCTTTTCTCGTTCATTTCTCATTAAATATAAAGTCTTTTGGGGGATGATAAAAAAAAAGATTTACCATTGACGTGTTATGACTTATAAAATGTTTTCTCATATAAAACTTAGATTATGAAAAACGTGTTAGAGGTGATATAAAACTTCCAGCATCCAGTGTAATTTTCCCATAAAGAATAATTTTTCCTCCTTTAAACCCAAGACACAGGAAGAGATTTATGCAAAGACAGCAGTAAAGTGATTCACTTTAGGGTCAGTTGTTCACATTGATCCACTTGTACAGCTTGTCTGCCATATTGGTTGTAAATGTCCCAACAAAGCGGGATGCTGTGACGGTAAAGTTGCTGTTGCTAGATGTGACGAAGGTGGAGGACCCAGAGAGGCTTACTGACTTACTTAGCAAAGGAAAGACAGAAAATACATCCATCAGAGCTGAAATATAATACACTGCAGGAGCCAGGGCGGAGAAGATAAAAACAGAGATCTTCTTAGTCAAGATGGCAACGGATAATGTGCAGGTGGGACAGTCAGTAACTGAGATGTTGGCGTGCAACAAGAACAGGAAGTAAACAACAGAATGCACAAAGGGACAAACTGCATGAAATAAAAGCAACTCGGGTGCACCTGCAATGAGAACAAGAGATTTGAAACTAGAGCCGTTTTCATACATGCTCTGTAGTTCTGAAATGTTGTAGAGATGTTCTGGTACAGCTTTACTTTCTGAAGAGATTTTCCACCCTTACCCAAAGTGTATTTTCCAGATTAGTGAGTGAGATAATTTACCCATAACAGAATTTGAATTCCCATCTGTTCTTTTTAAACATTTTCACAAAGAAAAAACAGCAATTTCCACAGCAGTATGTGCATCACGTGCTGCTTTCTGTGCTCTTTAGATAATTTTACCTTGACAAACATCGTTCAGAAAACCTCTGGCTATGATGAACTTGTATGAACACCCACTGCAGAAAAAGAACAGACAGCCTGTCCTGACCTCCTCCTGAAAATTTGGTGTTTATGTGTGAAAGCAGCATAAAAAGCCAAAAGACAAAGTCAAAAGTAAGGATAGACCGATACATCGACTGGTAAATATTTTAGGCTGATATTTGCATTTCTTGCTGGTATTGGCGTCGGGTGGCCCCACTCGACATAATTTGCAGATTTTTTTTATACATACATAAATATATGTATAGGGATGTCCAATATTATCGGCCAATATTGGCATTAAAATGTGATATCGGAAAATATCGGTTTTTGGACCGAAATTTTAAAAAAAATTCACGAGATCTTGTTCCATTAGTAGCGGTCCAGCATGTAGAAAAGTCCCTGTTATTCTGGAAGAACTTCATATCCCAGCATTCCTTTCAGAGTCGTGACTACAGTGCAGCTGCTGCTGCTACAGACTGACTTGCTTTGAAGCTGCTTATAATATGTCTGGCTTTAAGTTGTTAGTTAAGTTACCAAGTTGTCAGAAACATTAGAATTAGCCACATGTTGACTAATACCTGCTGGTATCTGATATCTGGCAGTCAGATGTCCAAAATGAACTCCTCTGGCTGAGTTAAGGATATTTTGGGATCTTTGCTATCAAAGCAGAATATACTGTAGCTGTATTTCTCAAAATATGAAAGATTCAACCTCACAGTTCTCTGCATGTATTGGTATCGGTTGATATCGGATATTGGAATTTAAGAGCCGGACAAAATCGGATATCTGTAAGAAAAGCCTATATTGAAATTCGCTAATATATATACAGTCGTAGTCAAAATTATTCATACCCTCCAATTAAAGAAGGAAAAAAATGAGCTGTCTGTAAAATAAATTGAAATTGACGAAAGTAATCATAAATGAAAATTCGATGAAAATCATAACATTGATTTTGAATTGTGGTTGGAAAGAAGTGTGAAAAACAAACACAAAAAATAAAACAAATAAACAAGCATGATGGGGCTCCGAAGCTAAAATTTTGTTGAGCAACACTTTGAGGCAATCATTACAATCAGGTGTTTTCTGTAATGTTCAAAAAGACTTCTAACCTGTCAACTGTTCGGTTAATTGGTTATTCTAAATTGTCCCTAGGTATTAATGTGAGTGGTTGTCTGTCTGTCTCTTGTGTTGGCTCTGTGACAGACTGGTGACCTGTCCAGGGTGTACCCCGCCTCTCCCCTGATAATAGCTGGGATAGGCTCCAGCAACCCCCGCAACCCTGAACTGGATAAGCGGTACAGAAAATGACTGACTGATTTTTTTTTTTTTTTTTTTTAATTACTATTGTGAATTTAGCCTTACCTTGAATTGGAGGGTATGAATAATTTTGAGGACGACTTCACCATTTCCTTTGTATACATTTATTTAAAGTGCTTTTCTTTTTTATATTAAAAGAGTTGTAAAATTACTTTTCATTGTTTGAAATTTATTGAAAGGATAGCCCCTTGAGATGTAACATCTCGTTTTCGAGGGGGTCTCGTTTTGTATCCTTCATTATATTAATTTGGGAGTCAAATGCAGTATCGGCCCCAAATATCGGCAGATTGTATCAGCTGAGGCTGATGAGAAAATATCGGAATCAGTATCAGCCCTAAAAAAATCTGTATCGGTCGATCTCTAGTCGTAGTCTTAACCAAAACCCCGTAGACCGACCAGTCGGGTTATGTTTTATTCTGTAGCACTGAGTGCAGCTCTGTTTTCTACTTGTAGGTGGTCTATCATTCCTCCAGCTATCTGGATCTGTGCAGAGATGGTGTTATCAAATTCGGGGAGCCCATTGATATTTGCATCCCAACTGGTAACTTTGGCAATGCCATGTCAGCTGTGTACGCCAAGCAAATGGGAATCCCAATCAGAAAAATCATCTGCGCATCCAACCACAACCGAATAATCACCGACTTCATCACCACAGGCGAGTATGACCTGCGGGACCGGCCTCTGCTGCTCTCCCATTCCCCGGCTATAGATATCCTCAAGTCGTCCAACCTGGAGAGGTTTATCCATCACGTCTCAGATGGAAACAGCCGCCTTGTCAAGGACCTGTTCACACGCTTAGACACACAGAAGCACTTTCAGGTTCCTGAGCCGCTTCTTGGCAGGATACAGCAGGAAGTACAGGCTGGCTGGTGCTCTGAGGACGACTGCTTGGCCGCCATCCACAGTGTTCACACACAAACGGGCTACATCATGGATACGCACACCGCCGTGGCTAAAGTTGTGGCTGATAGGCTGCAGGATGGTTCGTGCCCAGTGGTGCTTTGTTCCACTGCTCACTACGGGAAATTCGCTCCTGCTGTGTGTAAAGCTTTACAAATCCCAAATATTCCTGAGGATCCTGTGGAGCAGCTGAAGAAGCTGGAAATCACTGCAACCAGACCGGGAATGCACACAGAGATGGTGAAATGCCTCAGGGAAGGAGGCAGGACGGGACACACAGTTTGTCAGGCGGATTACAGTGTGTTGGTAGAAGAGGTGGAAAACATGATACAAGACTCATTTTTGAAAGTGGTATAGGTTTATCCCAGCTTTTGATCATTTCTACATTTATTAAAATAAGAATAAAAAAGTTTATGTTGCCGCCTTCACGCCTGGTATTTATACTGCTTCATATGAATTTTATGCATGTAATGAACTCGGTATCTGTAAGAAAAAGAAAAGGCAGGGTATGTGGGGGTGAAATATCAGGAAGGATTAGTGATCAGTGATGAATGTGATTGTGCAAATGCAGTTGTGCCCCTCCAAAGATCAGAGGCAGACCAGGGGGCCCCCAAGACAGGAGACCCACCACACCCCTAATACATCCACCCAGGAGACGGCAGAGGAAGGCCCCAGCCAGAGTGCCCTGCCGCCATGAAGCACATGCCCTTAGAGCCACCCAACACCTCCCAGGTAAAGGCCCCACCTGACACCCAGGAGGACCAGTCCCCCACAGATGCTGTATCCACCCAACGCAGGTCAGCTTCCACCCCACTGCAGCCATAGAGCACCCCAGGGACCAGAATACTGCCAGCCCCACTCCACACACCACTCTCCGTCTCCAACCTTATATTCACAAACAAATATACACACACATAAGGTCATATACTGTACCCCCCCCCCCCCCCCCCACACACACACACACACACACACACACACACACACACTTCTATCTTTGTGAGGACAGTTATTGGCATAATGCATTCCCTAGCCCAGTGGGTTTTTTAAAAAAAAAACTTTTTTATACAAAGTACTCCTTGTGAAATATATTTTCAGGCTAGTACCCCCCATCTACCCCATCTATTTTTAGTTGGGAAATTATTTTAAAAGGATACTGCACGTTGTTATTTGTGTCTGGGTTATTAAACTGGAATTGTGCAAAACAATGGTAATCTTGCCATTTTTGCCCCTCTTTCTTTACAGTCAGCTTTCTATTAAGCTTCAACCACGACTCCATTGTTTGTGTTATCAAGGTGACAGTGATTGACGGTTGATGTTTTTTGGCACTTAACAGGTTGGGTTGAACCATGTCGGAGTGTGGAAGGCAGGTTTTAAATTTAATGGTGTAAAGCTAGGTTTAAACTCAGTTTATGAATATACACTTATATTTACTGAAAACTTAATTAAATACATTTTATTGAAGTTTTTTTCATTTATTAAAAAAAAACATTCATACAGTACAGTAGATACAGTATTAGAATATTCCACATAATCCTGGAATGCCTCGAAGTACCCCCAGAGGAATGCATACCCCCATTTGAGAAACAGTGCCCTAGCCCCTCACTCTAACCATCATAATGGATTGCCTAAACCAAAACCTTGCCCCAACCCTAACCCAAAACATAATTCCAACCTAAACTTCTAAACCAAATGTTAAGCCTCAAAAATTGGTCTTTCTTAGTGAGGACTGCCCAAAATGTCCTCACTTTCAAAAAATGACCTCACTTTGTTGGTTAAAAACTAGGAATGTTCAATATTGGCTTTTTTTGCAGATATCAGATATATCGATATTGTCCAACTCTTTATTTCCGATATCCAATATCAATTGATACCGATACTCTGAGAGCAAAGAATAGTTTATTTTGGACATCTGGCTGCTATATATCAGATTCTAGCAGATGTTAACCAGGATTTGGCTAATTTTAAAGACCCACAACATAACTTTTAGACCTTAAAAATCTGCATTTCTGACTCGTTTTGATGGCACATCAACATTCATTATGCACATTTATCGAGCCATCACTGCCCAGTGGCGTCCCGTGGCTCAGACACTGTACTATATAACTTTTGCATCCGGGACGGGCCATGACATTGCAGCCGACTATTGGTTGCGCACCACGTCATGTGCTAGCAAATGCATATGAACCAGATATGAACACAGTGGGTGTTTTGAAAGCGCATCATGTCGGATTTGGTAAAGAAACACAAGGAAACATTACTGGAGGAAGAGAGAAAAAGAAAGAGAGGAAGGGAAAGAACAAGAGTCAAGATAAGACTGTCTGGCTGGAGTGAATCATAGTACAGGTATGATGAAGAAGATGGATGCTAGTTTAGCCGTCGATAGGGGGCGCATCACTGAGTAAACTGCTAAAAGTTCCGTTGTGGGTCCTAAATATTTCTGAAAGCTTGGCAACTGAACAACTTAAAGGTTAAATATGGAACATTTTTATTAAAAGCCTCCACAAAGCGTTTTGTGGGGTGCAGAGTGAAAGTAGGCTACAGCATTTCCTTAAAACAATATATTTAGCCTGAAAATAGATACAGTAATAGAAAATCAATTTTAACAGGTTTGACAATGGCATTATGTTTACATCTACAAGCCAATACAGGCCGCCATTGTGCGTTGTCAAATACGGTTTCTATGTAGCAGTAGTATGTTCAGCACAGTTCAGCTAGCACTGGGGAAAATGGTGGAGTCGGCAAGTCAAGCAGATCATGCTTCAGAGCCCCAGAGATATTGTTTTCCATCTCAGAAGAAGAGTGACCTGAGAACAGCAAAAACTGCAGTAAATTTAGGTGAAGCCTACACTGGATTGACCGACAGAAACATTTTCCAGGACATCAAAATGCAGAAATGGTGACTTTTCTCCTGGATTGGTAAGCTAACTCGCTTGCTAACATGGCTAACGTTAGCTGTCAGTTATAAAACTCCTCTGCATTACTTGTTGGACATTGTGCAAGCTGCTGGTCACTTAATGTATTGACAGTGAGCCTGACAACTAGGGATGGGCATTTGCAAACCTCTTTTTGATTGATCGTCGGGAGGATTAACGATCAATTATTGATTTAAACATTAAGAAATACATGTTGTCTGTAGCAGCAGCAGCAGCTGCACCGTCGTCACATGACTCTAAAAGGAATGCTGGGATATGAAGGGATATTTTCCGATATCACCTTCTTAATCCAATAGCTGATAAAATCTGTAGTCTGATAATGTCGGACAATAGGGGATTATCACGCTTCCGTGTTCCGGTTTCCGGAACTTGAATCATTTGGCGCTTCCTCTTCCGGGCCAGTTCAATGTCACTGCTCTGTTCTACTTCATAAATTGAATAAACGCCAACCCTATTTAAATTTTCATGGATTCCCGACTGAAGTGATACTAAGGAAGAAGTGGATCAAAGCGATTCGCCGGAGTGAAGGGCCGAACTTTATAATAAAACAACGTAACACGTTTGTTTGTAGCCAGGCAGACTACACAGCTAGCGTTAGCAGGCTAGCATTAGCAGGCTAGCGTTTGCTGATGTGCCTAACTTTGTGCGTTGTAAAACACACAAGCAACTGAAAACCGTGTCTGTACCCTCCCGTTTCCAGTGGAACAACTGGGGACTGCCAAGAAAGGAGACGCTTTCAGATGCTTGTGTGTTTTCAGCCGCACAAAGTTAGGCACGTCATCAAACGCTAGCTGGCTAACGTTAGCCTGCTAACATCAGCTGTGTAGTCTGTTGGCTACAAACAAACATGCTACGTTGTTTTATTATAAAGTTCAGCCCTTCGCCCCGGCGAATCGATCGCTTTGATCCACTTCTTCCTTAGCATCAGTTCAGTCGAGAACCAATGAAAACTTAAGTTTGGTTGGCGTTTATCCGATTTACAAAGTGTAACAGAGCGGGGACATTGGATTCAGTTATTGTTGAAATGGCCCGGAAGAGGAAACGCCTAGATTCCGGAAAGCGATATAATCCCCTATAGCTGCAATCCTCATTTCCACTTATTAGTAAATCAACTGCAACATTATTTTTGCAGATGCAATCAAGTTTGCAAATGTTTTAACAGGTATAAACCTTTAGTAAATCAGTGCCTTTGTCTTTGAGTTAATGTTTAAAAAAACGCACATAAAATATGAATTTGATTTAACTTTTTTTCCATGAAGGACAGTTAGCAGTGCATTTTAAAAGGAATAAACTGTTCTTACAATGTAGCAAGTACAGGAACACATACACCAGGGTAAATGGTCCTGACAACTTCCCTGCTCCAACATTTTTTCAACATTCTGCATGTATCTCATTTGAAGGTAACACAACTTCCTTTGAATGTAAACTGCCCACCACCCTCATAGATTTTTCTTTGATGTTGTTTCCTGCATGACTGTCAAGTTAAGTATTGTATTTATCAAGTTGTAATTTTAGATCGTAAAGGACTTAAGTTGGCGTGATTTGTGGGAAATGTGCCATGTAAATAAATTTGACCTTGACCTTGAGCTCACTTACTGTAAGTTATCATAAATTTTTCAATGATGTCATTCCTTTCTTAAGGCGTGGAACCTGTACACTTTTTAGTTGCAGAGAGACGCCTCTTATTCCTCAGACTGGCAACTGAGACTTGCTTAATAATGTGGAACTACCCCCCATAAACAGTTTTCCTTAAATTAAACCCACCTGGGAAACTAATAATCAAATCTGGACAGAAAGGAGGAACAACAAGCTAAATTTTTCCACGGAAAACTAAAACCCAAGTGTTTCATTGTCTAAGATCCTACGTGCGGAATCATTTGGAACACAGTGTTATTTGGACTCCTGCCTAATTTTCTCTGAGTGTATTTTCTGACTTATTATTTTATGAGGTAATGTTTCATCACGTTCGTAATCTGGGCCTTCTAGAAGAACATGTTTACCTTTGGCCGCTGGATGTAAAACACCAGTGTAAACTTTGGTTTTTAAGTATTCCTGCTGGAGAAAGGTCAAATGTTAGAAACTTTGTGTTAAATCACTGCTTGCCACAAGGATGAAAGTATCTCTTAAATTGCTTGCTTGAGCCTCTCCATGTTTTTTTTTAAATAATTCTTTTCTCAATTTCTCCTCAGGTTCATTTTATTTTCAGTCAGTAAATTTCTATAGTAATAAAACCTGACAAGAAAATAAGTTTTTGATTACAAGATTAGCAAGTTAAGAGCCGGTAAAGTGCGTTATTGAAGTGCAACAAATGCTGTGTCTCTGCAAAGTTCAGTCCAGTTACATCAAAAGAACTGAAAAGGAAAACAAATGAGACATTTCTTACTGAACTCCAAAAAATAGACAAAATTATTGATGCCTTTTCCAAATTATTAGAAACAATTGCAACTGAGGGATATTATCTTTAATCCTTTGATTGGTTATCAAACTCTCATGCAGCAATTCACAGGTACTGCAATGTGAATTGCCTTTGTTTTGTGTGTCTATGGACCACATTGGTCCACAGACACACTTTTGGGGGTGTTAACTCAGATGAAGGAACTGAGTCTCAATCAACATCCAAACAAGTTGGCTCACACGATCAGTCATCATCTGCATGAGAAGTGGTTGTATGGTCGGAGATCCAGAGACACCTCTCTGATGAAAGAACATGGTTCCTGTGGTCAAACAGCATTGGATGACACAATGTCCAGTGTCGCACAGCTGGTCTGTTAGAGGTCATAGATCTTACAACAGGAAAATGACCCAAAGCATAAACAAACCCAGAAATGGTATCAACTAGAGTAGCAGACGCAAATCTTATAGGAAGCCTGTGGAGAGATGAGATAACATCTAGAGTGGATAGCAAAGGAAGAGTGCTCCAAAACTCCAGTGGAAAGCTGTTCCAGTGTTACAGGACGTTACTGATTGCAAACCAAGGGTGTCAGTGACTTTACATTTTTTAAGTTCAGATGTAGAAGTAATCTTTTTTTTCTCTGAAGTCTGTATCTGTTTCAACCTCATGAGTTTGTATTTTCATGGCAGGATGTTGGAGACACCTGATCAAGCCTCAGCCTCAATGGCTTTAAAAGGTTTGGCATATATTTGTAACATGAAGTCACAAAATTATCCAGTTGTTTTAATGAACAACTTACGAGTACTTAAAGGTACAGTATGTAAGAATTACAAGTAGTGAAGATGGGTATAGCAATGACTTCATTTTGACTGCAAGCATATGCCTTCAAGCGCTGTTCTGAATGTACGGTGGCCGTCAGTGACCAAAATCCTCCCAGACATAAATATGTTTTCATCTGTGAGTGCATCCAGTGGTCTCAGGTGTAGCTATGACTGTACGATGAGTAACTACTTTTAATGCCTTTTCAGGCATTACTTCTCCCAAACAATGCTCTAATTCCCATTAAACAATGCTAGTGCAGCAGTTTTATACTTCAGAGGGTTTTCACGTCACACACATTTTGTCCATTTAGGGACACTGTAGTATAAATGGTGGCACAAATATGGCAGTCTCCATGTTGTGAACACCCAGCAAGTAGATATAAATGACTCATTCTAAGATGTTAAACATATAACAGTTATTCTACGGAAGTGATTACACAAAGAAACAGTTTTGAATTGTGTATAACATTTATCTGCCATTGACCTTTGATTTTGTTACATACTGCACCTTTAAAGTATTTCTACACAAGTTTGACCTTAAAGCAGAACTGCTGAATTTTGGTAGATTTTCATAGTCGGCGTGTATAATGAAGGTAAGTTTAGCATCCGTCTTCCATCCTGTCTCAGTAGGAGTCAGTCCAGTGTTGGCTCTTTCCTCATCTCTTGTTCTGTTGCGTCCTCTCTTTTCCTCATCTCCTTAATTACACTGTTTTACACTTATTTGTGAATCAGCTGTGTGCATGTTAAAACTGGGCAGTGTGTTTTTATCTAGTTGACACGTTGCCATAAAGCAAAGTCGTCATGTGACACTCTGGGCTGGGAAAAAAGTCGTGATTGCAGTTTTTCAGCCTCTGAACGTCTCCAAGAGCGCACATAATGAATGTCAGTGTTCCATCAGAGTACTGTAAGTGAGAAGCACATTTTAATGTTTCCAGCCTTAAAACTCATTTTAACATTTAATATTTTTTAATTGTAGTGTTGCTAATTTTAATTAAAGAAAACAGCAAAAACATCAAATCAGAGATTAAAATAATTTCCACAGGTTGCAAGATTATAGTCTCTCATCTCTTACTTTCTAATTATACATCAGATCAAATAATCCATCCACATCTAAGCTTAAAATTATTCAGTTAATTTAAATTTTTATTGTTCTTGTTGTGATTTACTCACTTTCCCATCATGTTTACAGTCCTGATCTTTGACCAGATAAATACAGAAAGATAACAGAAACATGTCTCAGTACACCAGTAGGGAAGGAAAAATGTATTTTATATAAACTAATACTGACTTCCTCTAGGAAAACATTAGAAATGATCAGTTAAGTGATTAATGGGCATCTTTCAAAATAATTTCCTCTGACTGAATGGATTTATTGCTCCGAAACTGAAGCAGCCATTTGTGGTCAATTTCTCCATTTCCCTGCAGTGCTCTGTGATTCGGCCACAAGCCAGCATAGCATCACATGAGGCTGATTATCCGTGTAAGTCTCCATGACCAAAACAACGCTTTCTTTTTACCTAAATGACTCGAGCGTGATCGTGCAGTCCACATGGCTGGCCAGGACTGCTCTGGATATCTCTGCAGTCCGGTCTCTTGCTTCACTTCACAAGTGGTTGACAGAACGAGGGCAACAAAACAGTAAGTGATTATTTAGTAATAACAGCTTAGACATGTTGCTCGGCAGATTACTGGAATTTATGTGAGCAGAACCAAGCTTTCAATGTTTGATTTGGGATTCCAAAAACTTCCAGATAGATATGCAAGTTAAACCTAGGTTTTTCAGATGAAAGTAGAAGCCCATTAATTGGCTGTGTGTTGTGTATTTCTGTCTCTACCCAGGGCTACTGTTTAAACTGAAGGTTAACTCAAGAGAAGACTGTTTTTACCCCTTCAGTGACACAACAAATGGACAACGCAGGGGTGAAAAGAGGAATTGTGGTAAGTTTAATAAGGGAATTGTCTATTATTTTGTCTGAAAATCAACAAATAATTGATCAGTCTGTCTTATTGCATTTTCCACTGTTAAAAGCACCTTTTAAAGACCCACAACGGAAATTATAGCAGTTTTCTCAGAGACGCGGTCCCCTATCGATGGCTAAACTGGCATCCATCTTCATCCTACATGTACTGTGAGCTCCTACTCCAGCCAGTGAAAGACAGTCTTATCTTGACTCTTGTTCTGTCCCTTCCTCTCTTTCTTGTCCTCTCTTCCTCCAGTAATGTTTCCTCATGTTTCTTTGCCAAATCCGCATTGGTGCGTCTTCAAAACACCTGCTGTGTTCATGTCTGGTTCATATCAGTTTACATAGTGCAGTTTCTAAACCTTAAGACGCCGCTGGGCAGTGAAGGCTCGGAAATGTGCTCAATTAATCAAAACGAGTCAGAAACACATATTTTTAAGGTGGAAAAGTTACGTTGTGGGTCTTTAATAATGTTGATTTGTCTCTCAAGTTATTTCAAGCATCCTGCTTTCTTTGTATCTTTTTCTCTTGGATATGCTGTATGTAACAGGGCTATATTTCAGCCCTCTGGTCCATCATTGCTTTTTAAAATGCATTGTTTTTGCAAAATGTCCAAAATTATGCAATGATTATACACTATATTGCCAAAAGTATTCACTAACCTGCCTTGACTCACACATGAGCTTAAGTGACATCCCATTCCTAATCCATAGGGTTCAGTATGATGTTGGTCCACCTTTGCAGCTAGAACAGCTTCAGCTCTTCCGGGAAGGCTGATCACAAGGTTTAGGAATGTGTTTCTGGGAATTTTTGACCATTCTTCCAGAAGTGCATTTGTGAGGTCACACACTAATGTTGGACGAGAAGGTCTGGCTCTCAGTCTCCGCTCTAAATCATCCCAAAGGTGTTCTATCGGGTTGAGATCAGGACTCTGTGCAGGCCAGTCAAGTTCCTCCACACCAGACTACAGTATGGACCTGCTTTGTGCACTGGTGCACAGTCATGTTGGAAGAGGAAGGGGCCAGCTCCAAACTGTTCCCACAAAGTTGGGAGCATGGAATTGTCCAAAACGTCTTGGTATGCTGAAGTATTCAGAGTTCCTTTCACTGGAACTAAGGGGCCAAGCCCAGCTCCTGAAAAACAAGCCCACACCATAATCCCCCCTCCACCAAACTTTATGCTTGGCACAATGCAGTCAGACAAGTACCTTTGTCCTGGCTACCGCCAAACCCAGACTCTTCCATCAGATTGCCAGATGGAGAAGTGAAATTCGTCTCCAGAGAACGCTTCAACTGCTCTGGAGTCCTGTGGCGGCTGCTTTACACCCCTGCTCCCTTTGCATTGCACTTGGTGATGTATGGTTTGGATGCAGCTGCTCCACCACGGAAACCCATTCCATGAAGCTTACTGTGCACTGTTCTTAAGGTGATCTGATGGCCACATGAAGTTTGGAAGTCTGAAGTGATTGACTACAGAAAGTTGGCGACCTCTTCGCACTATGCGCTTCAGCATCCGCTAACCCCACTCCACCAGTTTACGTGGCCAACCACTTTGTGGCTGAGCTGCTGTCATTCCCAAACACTTCCATTTTCTTATAATACAGCTGACAGTTGACTGTACAATATTTAGGAGTGAGGAAATTTCACCACTGGATTTGTTGCCCAGGTGGCATCCTATCACAGTTCCACGCTGGAATTCACTGAGCTCCTGAGAGCGACCCATTCTTTCAGAGATGTTTGTAAAAACAGTCTGCATGCCTACCTGCTTCATTTTATACACCTGTGGCCTTGGAAGTAATTGGAACACCTGATTCCCATAATTTGGATGGACGAGCAAATACTTTTGGCAATATAGTGTATTTGTTAGTAGCCTTTCCAATGCTTCCTCAGCTGCCGCCTGCCCATAATGCAAGACCTCCATTTCTAATCTGTCCTTAGATTAAAGATGACTGGCCAGGTTACAACCTGGAGCTGTTCACCTACCCTGAACATTACCATGAAGACATAGAAAATGTTTATATTCCACATGGGGTCATCATGAACAGGTGAGAAAACACACCTTAAATGGGTTTTTAAACCCCTCCTGCTGTAGCTCAGTGGTGTAACCTCTCCTGCAGGATAGAGCGTCTGGCCCGCTACATCATGGAGGACTTTGGGGACGACAACATCATGGTGCTGTGTGTCCTGAAAGGAGGCTACAAGTTCTGTGCAGACCTGGTGGAGTTCATCAAGATTCTGGGCCGCAATTCCAACCAGTACCTGGAGACACGAGTGGAGTTCATCCGTTTGAAGAGCTACTTGGTAGGTAATCTAAAAGGAAAACGAGAACTGGATTTCTGAGCTGTCGGGAACCAGAACTTTCTCCTATTTTATCGCCATGTATGAATATAAACCTGCGACAGACTGGCGGCCTGTCCAGGGTGTACCCCGCCTCTCGCCCGATAATAGCTGGGATAGACTCCAGCAACCCCCGTGACCCTGAACTGGATAAGTGGTATAGAAAATGACTAACTGAATATGAACACAGTATATGATTTGTGAAAACTATGTAGAGGTGCATTTTGTAGAGTTGTCTTCCCCTCCAATTGAATCTCTAAACTAGATCCAGTGGTCCAGTGGTTCAGTCTGGAGTGGATTTTACTGGAGATAATAAACCCTGGTCATATTTTAAGGGGAGAAAAAGGCCTAAAATAGACGTTTAGTAAATGAAGAATTGCTCCTCGATGATGGGGCTCATATGCATGTTGTCAAGGAACATCTGGAGGATGTACTCCAAATGTCAAAAATAACAGATCTGTTAAAATGCCTGGGTAAATTCCAGTAAAACGGAGGATAAATCAGAAACTTCCATGCCTGAAGTTTTTATTTTCCCCATTAAATGGAGGATAACGGCATACTAACAATGATTAATGCATATTAATGCCAATGACTCCCCTACGGCAATAAAAGTGTTTGCACTAAAATGCACTTTAATCTTGTTTTTTGAACAGCTGGGTTTAAAATATCATGAGTCTTTGAGCAGCAGTTGGAAAACAACACCACTGTTCTGTTTTATTATTATTATTATCATTATTTTAGCCCTTTTAGAGACTGATGGGGGTAAAAGGGTTGAAATACAGTTTGTTGTTTGTGAAACCTAACTAAGCATGATTATTTTAGATAATCTAGTCCAGATTTGCCTATGCTCTATGTGGTTTAAGGTGGTCTTATTTGCCCAAATAGCAGATAAAATTAACTTTATTTGCATTTTAATGAATAGGGATATAAAGGCAAAAATCACATCAAGTAATACAGTCGTCTTCAAAATTACTCATACCCTCCAATTAAAGACGGAAAAATAATCAGCTGTCATTGAAATAAGTTGAAATTGACCAAAGTCATAAAAAATAAAAAATTTAATGAAAATCATGATATTGATTTTGACTTGTGGTTTGAAAGAAGTATTAAAAACAAAAAAATAAAACAAGTAAACAAGCATGATGGAGTCCCCAGGCTAGAATTTTGTTGAGCAACACTTTGAGGGAATCACTGTAATCAGGGGTTTTCTCTAATGTTTAAAACGACTTCTGCACCTCTTGACAGGTATTTTGGTCCACTGTTCATGGGAAAGGTGCTCTAATGTGTCTGGGACAGTTTTGTTTATTTATTTATTTATTTTTACTTCCAACCACAATTCAAATCAACAGTTTCCTTTACTAAATTATAATTTTGTAAATTTTTATTTATAATTAGTTTCTTTAGTTTTTTTGTTATTTGAATTACTATTGTGAATTTAGCCTTTTCTTTAATTGGAGGGTATGAATAATTTTGTTCTATCTTGTTTTGTTTTTTGTAACATATAAAAAAAATGTTGAAAAAAAGTTGATCTAAAACTTAAAAGCACCTGTTTTCCTGAAAAGGTTTAAAAATATTTCTTAAATGAGATGAATTTCTGCTTATATCACAGACTGTATCACAATTCAAACTCAACATTTTTAGAGTTTAAACTCCTGAGACCATAGTGACGATTTACACCTCCAGCTGATTAGGGCTGATTTTTATGTCTCTGCACATTTGACACACAGAAAAATCTAAATATCACTTGAATAATCAAAGACAGAAACTACCCACTATGCCACCCATCCTCCACCTCCAGGACCCTGCAGCCTTTAACCAGCAGATGTCAGTGCTGTTCCTGTATGGAAGGAAGCAAGCGCTCACTCAGGACACTTCAAGGACAATTCAATGTGAGGTGACTGCAGAACTGAAAATACAAGACTTGCTGCGGTCTCTGCTGCCAACAACAGCTCGCAACACCTGGAATATATAAACTGAGAGAATGATATAGCAGTCTTTCACAGTGATACTGCTGTGCAACTGTGTTATACTGAGGTGTATTTTGGCACAGAGCACATATAAAAGAATCAGATTTATACATCTCCACATGTGGTCACATTTCTTTTCTCCCTTTCCTGCACAGGGGAGGACTCACATCTTGTTTTATTTCTAAATTGCAATCAGTGAGATTAAGGGAACCTCCCTGTCATCTGAATGGTTTTTAAAAATGTAAGCTTAAGTTTAGGGTTAGATGACACATGAAGCTAAAAAAAAAAAAAGGCATGAAAATGCATTCAACTGTACAGAAACACACCAGTTCCAAGCATTGTTATTACATTATGATGTCAGTAAACATGGCAAAAAGTAGCCCACTGCAGGACAGAGCAATGACGCCTAGTCAATCTCACTGGTCGTGACTGAGTCATGTGACATGCCCTCTGGCTAGGATTTGTTCATCACTGTTCTTATCCAAGTGATGCATCGGCAGCTCATTGATCCTAACTTCAAAGAGTCTTTCAAAGCTTTTCGTTGTTCTATTAAGGGACAAAAAAAGAAAAAGATGTGTTTTTATTTATTAGTCTCCCTCAGTGCATTCGTCATGGTACAGTTAGCCTATTTATTCTAAACGTTGGACTGGACTGCTTTAGGAGAAAACATATATAACACCATTTCTCAAGCTACTAAAAATGCCTGTAAAAGTCTTGAGCCAACCCTTGTTTCTTTATACTTTGCTTCCAAGGAGCTGGACTTTTAATCTTTCAAAGTGGGTTCAAGCAGGAGATCTCCAGACTTTGGATATAACTGCTTTTTCAGTCCAGTTCATGCATCTCACTATTCTAAGAAAAATGGGGTTTTCTTTTTATGAAGCTGTCTATAACTCTTCTATAGACCACCATAAAAATCCATCTAACTCTGGGGATAAATCAGTGTTGCATTTACACTTAACACCTAACAAGAGCCAGTTTTCAAAACAGTATCTTTAAGCATTTTGTTATTAGCTGCCAGCTAGCAGCTTGTCACAAAGAGCAACAGTTCCCATTTCTTTAGCTGCCTATAAGAAAACAATAGCACTGTTTGATGATGCAGTATTTTTGCACAAACAGAGTGATTCTCAAAAAAGTTATCAACTGAAAACTTGGCATACCCCAGGGTGGTGTGCAGTGTGAACTTAAAGGGTGAATATAGAACATTTTTATTAAAAGCTATATATTTTTAAAACAATAATACCTCCACAGGTCGTTCGGGGGGTGCAGAATGAAAGTACATTTCCTAAAAAAATATATTTTTAGCCTGAAAATGAATATAAAATAAATTGTAACGGGTTTGACAATGGCATTGCATCTATAACCCAATACATGCCGCCGCTGCAGGTTGCCAAATATGATCTCTGTGTGGCAACAGTATGTTGGGCACAGTAAGGCTGGCACAGGGGGGAAGCAGTGAAGACGGCGAGTGAAGCAGCTGTTTCAGAGCCTGGAGATATTATCTGTTTCTGAGAAGGAGTGACCTGAGAACAGCAAAAACTGGAGTAAATTTAGGTGAAGACTTCACTAAATAGACTCACATAAACGTTTTCCATAGCATCAAAACATGGAAATGGCGATTTTTCTCCTGGATCGGTAAGCTAACTTGTTTGCTAACGTGGCAACGTTAGCTGTTTGTTATAAACTCCTCTGCGTTACTTGTTGGACATGCTGCAGACTGTTGGTCACCTGCGTATCAGCAGTGAGCCTGGCATCCCAGCGGCTGGAGTTGTTTTTCTGCCGTTGCAACTGCAACCTAGACAGACGTGATGTTGCTGTTCTGTCCGTATTCCATATTCAACCTTTAAATCTATGAAAACTGAATAAGTGTCAGACACTTATCTGCAAAGGAACAGCATATATGAAAAATAATGCCCATAAGAAATAGAAAAAATGCAGAAAATCCATCCTCTGGTGGCCAAAACCTCATCAGAAATGGTCCATATGGAAGTGTGGCTCAAGTACTAATTCTTAAAGGTACAGTATGTAAGAATTACTGACATCTAGTGGTAAAGATGGGTATATGGTGGCCATCAGTGGCCAAAGTTCTCCCAGACATAAAGATGTTTTCATGTGTTAGTGGATCCAGTGGTCTCAGGCGTAGCTATGACTGTACTATGAATAACTATTTCTTAATGTCCTGTAAGGCATTACTTATCCCAAAAGTGCTCTAACTCCCATTAAGCAAAGCTGTTACAGCAGTTTTAAAGTTCAGTGTTCTCACTTCACTCATATTGTTTTGTCCATTTAGGGACTCCGTAGTAAAAATTGTGGAACAAACATGGCAGCCTTCATGTTTGTGCACCCCCCAGCAAGTAGATATAAATGACTCATTTTAAGAAAATAAACAGAAAACAGCTATTCTAGTGAAGAGATTACACATCAATAGAAACAGTTTTGGATTATCTATTACATTTTTCTGCCATTAACGAGTGATTTTTTTTTTTTCACACACTGTACCTTTAAGGAAAGAAAATGGGTAGGCTGAGGTTTACCATATGACACAAGAACTGGATCTAAAATCAGTTACAACAGGTCTAATGGAGGGATGAGTTCTCGCTAAAGCCTAATCTGAGCTCTGTTTCTGCCTTTTTACACCACATTTCCATTCATGCTTGTACATATTACAATAAACCACTCCACCCACAGTATTTCCTGTTTTTCCTGGTAAAAAAATGATTAAAAAAAAAAAAAAAAAAGGAGGAGGGGGTTGAAGACTCTGCTACAGTGCTGCATGTAGCAGATCAGTTATTGATCAGCAACTGCTGCAAAGCCAAATATGAATAGTAACCATTCATGGTTTCTCCTCTCCAGAATGACCAATCAACAGAAGACCTGCACATCATAGGAAGCAGTGATCTGTCGTTTCTGCGTGGGAAGGTGAGTGTTTTAACATATCATTGAACATGTGAACTAAACCTGAAGGGGGGCTGTTCAGCTGCCTGTAAGGTGCACATTTAATCCCAAACCAAACCCAGTCATGGACCTGTGTGCTTCCATTAGGACAGTTAAACTTTAAACCTCAGCACCCCCTTATTCACCAGCTTATCTTGAAAATCTTGTGCATACCTCGTGGGTGTCACATTGTTAAAGGGCTATTTACACGCTGTAAATCAGTGCTGTGATGGCACCTTCATGACAACTCAGTGACGGTAACGCATGTCCACCTGTTTGGTGGACTGTGCAGATTCTTGGGTTTCCACAAGCTGAATGCTAGCATTGTGCCACATTCCAGCCCCCCAAAAGCATCTGACCCTCTTTCATTTACAAGCCTAACACTTGAGTTGAGTTGTAACCCTCTGCCTTACTGTCCATGGAAGGGGGTCCGATTTCTTTCTCCTTTTCTCGCCTTACTTTTTAGGGGTTTGGGGTGGGTGTATGTGCATACGTATGTGTCAGAGTTCAACCCTGCAAGGGCACATACAGTTGTGAGTGATTTGGAAAGTACAGGCAATGTGTGTAAATGTCACAAAGAGGATTTCTTTAATTGAAATAGCTCAGTCCAGCAAAATCATATCACTTATTCTTAAGGGGGCTGGGGTTGGAGCACTTACTTATCCAGGTAAACACCTCAAACTTAATGTAAGAGCCCACCCTGAGCTGTTTTTGTGGGGCAAGTAGCAGCTTTATTTTTTTTTAACAAGGTAAACAGTGTCATTCACTTCACCTGCCAGTATTTTTAATGCTAATGCTGATACAGTTGTCCTCGAAATTCTTCACACCCTCCAGTTAAAGAAAAGACTAAATTCACAATAATAATTCAAATAACAAGAAACTAAAGAAACTAATAATAGATTAAAATTTACAAAATTATAGTTTAGTAAAATAAAATATTGATTTTTAATTGTGGTTGAAAATGATAATAAAAAAAAAAAAACTGTCCCAGACACATACATCAAATCAAACTTTATTTATATAGCACTTTCATCCAAAAAACAATACAAAGGGCTTCACATAAGAACATGATTTTCATAGAATTTTTATTTATTATTACTTTTGTAAATTTCATCTTATTTCATTGACAACAGATTTTTTCCCCCTTCTTTAATTTAAGGGTATGAATAGTTTTGAGGACGACTGTATGTGTATTTAGGTCCTTTAATCAGACAATTTAGAATGTGTCTTTAAATTGAATCGGTTTTTACAAAATTAACACAAACTAAACTTCACATCTCTTTTTTTTTAACATACTCTGAATATCTTGTGTCCACTCAGCAGGACAGCAGTGTTGTAATATTTTGTACATCAAGGAGCAGCGGGTTGTGTTCTGGCTTTGATTATCCACAGGTTTTTTCTTCTGGTGTCCTCTTTAGGTGTTTTTGCCTATCAAGTGCAGAGACACTAACTAAATGCACCTGCTGTAATTTGAATAGACAAAATACAAGCAAATGAAAGACTGCAGAGGCCTGCTGCAAATAGCACACACTGAAACGTAAGACTGAGAACATATTTGCTTTATAACCTTGTGTTAGGCAACTAGCTCTGTTGTCAGCATAGCATTCACGTACTCCAGTGTGACCATCCATTCTGAGTCGGACCCCTCTGTGGAAACAGGTCTTTCCACCACTCTTACCTCAGTCAATTCTCAGACCTTCCAGTCAAATTGATGCTAACACCACCACTTACGGTTAGTTGTATTTTGCAGCTTCTGAAGTGTAGCATTTATTTCTGAGAACAGACACAAACACACAAATATACGAGATAGTTATGGTAAACTTGCCTATGTGTAATCTAAAGCAAGTATTTTTTCAACCAGGGTTTTAGGGGTGCTAGAGTGCAGTGGAGTCACATGAGGTGGAAGCTGAAACAATACACAATCAACAACATGATTGTTTGTTCACTGTGCATTGCACAGCTGACAACAGCACCAACACTGGAGGAATATAACCATAAAAACCCACTTAAATTGATAGAATAGAATAGAATAGAATAGAATAGAATAGAATAGAATAGAATAGAATAGAATAGAATAGAAAACTTTATTGATCCCAAAGGAAATTGTGTTTTGGCCAACTGCTGACACTTATACAGCACAATACAAAAATCCAAATGCAATAAAAACAGTTCACAGTAAAAAAAAAAAAAAAAAAATAGAAATAAGTGAACGGATTCTCTCCTGCTCGGCCAGAGTGTTGTGCAGTCTAATGGCACATGGTATAAATTACTTTCTGAGTCTGTCCCTGGAGCAGCGCTGTGACAGCAGTAGAGCTGTTCCAAAGCCATTTTTTACCGAATCCGTTGCTTGTGCTGTGGGTATCGGCCGATACCGAGTACCGATTCCACTATGATTTAAAAAATACCATATTATACCTGCATGAGTCTGTGATATGATTATCATCATGGTAACGCCTGGCTCAGGTTAAAAATGTAAAACATGAATTAATACAGCAAACAGGAGCCTTTTTTTAAAAAAAAATACAATCTTGCTCGTGGAAGATTCCAGTGTGAAATACTGCTACACCGTATTCAGACAGGTGTAAAACCAGCAGTCTGCGGATGGCAGCACAGCACAAAGTTAAGAGCAGCATAGAAGAACTGTGTCAGAGCTAATTGCTGATCAATAAATACATTCCTATTTTGATAGGTTACGTGGTATCGGACTCCTGAACCCCAGTACTCGCCGATACTGATACCAGCATTTTTGGCAGTATCAGAAGCATTTCCGATACCAATATCAGTTTCAGAACAACTCTAGACAGCAGTCTGCCGCTAAACATGCTCCTCTCCACGAAGGCTTTATGTAAGGCAGTGGTGTCCAAAGTCGGTCCTCAAGAGCCGCTGTCCTGGCGGTTTTCCATGCCTCCTTGCACCAGTGCAGCTGACTCAAATTAAATGAATCTAAAAGCCTGTGAATTTGAGTGAGGTGTGTGTTGGAGAATGGAGACATGGAAAACCTGCAGGATTGGGGATTATCACGCTTACCGGAAGTTCACGGATTTTGACACTTCCTCTTCCGGGCCATGTTAACGACAGCCGTTCCTGCTCTGCTCAGCATATTTTATGCTAGGAAATAGGTCCAGATTGAAAAAAAGCGAAGTTCCCCTTTAAAGCTTGAATCTCGGCAACACGGCGCCAATGTTCCTCTTCCACAACATTGGCGTTGTGTTGCCGAGATTCAAGCTTTAAAGGGGAACTTCGGTTTTTTTCAGTACCCACATACTGCAGCTGAGGGTGCTGGAGATGCTGGAATATGTCCCATCTGTACATACTGCAACCTGTTGGTCAAATAGTCCATAATCCAGGACACCAAGAACAGCTCAGTAGCCATCCTGTCAAGCTAATTGTTCATTTGATTGTAGTTTATTAGCTTTGTTCTCTAATTTTGTTGCAGAAAATGTGGACTCTGAAATGTGCAGTAACAACTTGACTTGCACAGAGTAATGCATAAACCATCAAGGTCAGCCATCATTATAGCCATTATGACAAGCACAACTTTAGTAATTATAAATAGGATATTGTTGCCTTTTAGTGCACAGCATTGTCACTGTGAGCATGAAAGTATTTCAGTTATGACTTAAAGGGGTAGTTCAGAGCCATCAGCCACCAGTGGAGGTGTTTGGATGCATCAGGGGCAGACTGCTGTACTACCTCAAAAAGGTGTGCAGAGTAATCATGGCGTGTGGTGTCCTGCAGAATGTTGCACTGAGGAATGCTGTTCAGATCCTAACACTTCTTTCTGACTTAACAGACCTCTCGGTACAACCTGCTGCCACTCTGCTTTTCATTCATTTGTGATTCCACTGCTGTGACATCCAAATATCATCATTTTGTGGCCCATTCACCAGCAAAAACCTTCAGGAACAGTGTGATTTTTATAGGGGAAATTGTTTGAACTTGACCTCTAAATTTGACTGACCACGTCACATACACTTCCACTAACTCCTCTTTTGTTGGCTTGTACTGCCGCAGGACAGCGTGCCAAAGAGCATATTTTTGTCTTTCCACTCAAACAAGCGGCACTTCATGTTTGTTCTCAGTGAAATTCTTTATTTTTGTTCTTTGTCATACTCATCTAAGTCTTTCTGATCATGCAGAGAGCAGAATCCCAGGTGCAGGGCAATATGATTTGTGTATTTATTTGGGGGGTGAGAACAGGCAGGGGTCAGGTACTCCAACCTGTGCCCTCAACTCCTTGTTAATTGTGATGTACAAAGATGTATGGATTCATGACTGCACAGATTCATACATATGAAAATTTTTCTACATATAATGTTTTCAGGATTTAATCATACGCTGGGTTTCAGTAAGAAATCCATGCAAGTCTGTACATGAAACCCCAGGCGTTTTAGCATTGGCTTCCCACTGATTCCAGTCCCAAAATTAAATATGACTGAGGAACAAGAACAATAAACCCCAAACGATAAAACAATTCCAATGTACTTTAGTTGGCCAGTTCTGTATGCAACAAAACAGGTTGGTTATATCTGAGTTTATTCCTTTACTTTTCCCAATCAACTCATTGTCTCAGTATTACATAACAGTATTCAGGTGTGGAAGAGGAACATTGGCGGTGTGCCTGCATTCTCTCAGATCACTTTCTCTAAACCATAGATACTCTCCACTGCTCTTACAAAGACTCCCCACAGCCGGAGGAACAAGGATCCATTTGAAACCCAGCAGCGGGGAAAGCGTGCAGCACCCAAATAGTCGGGTGACTCTTGCTCACTGTACGAGCAGATGTTTATTGGTGTGGGGAAGAGAAGGAGTTGTCTGTGTTTTTGTTAAGGTGCTGAGGATACTGCCAACTCTGTTGCTATGGAAACCACCTCTAATAAATCCAAGGAAACAACTCAGTCTTTATTTTCAATTTGCTTGAGATGTGTTAAAACTCAAAGATGATGTCTTACTGATGTTTTTTTTCCCCTTTTTCCTTTTCACATTACCAAGAGTGTGCTCATTGTTGAGGTGAGTGTGTGTTTATACCTATTGAATTACAGCCTTTTATGCTTTGTCTTTATTCTTTACACTCTTTTATCTTGTTACTTGAATAGCTTTTGTGTGATTTGTTCGGATCCACAAACGGACACAAAGAAGCTTTTTCTTTACTAGATTATTTTTCTACAGGGAGTGCATAATTATTAGGCAAATGAGTATTTTGACCACATCATCCTTTCTATGCACGTTGTCTTACTCCAAGCTGTATAGGCTGAAAGCCTACTACGAATTAAGCATATCAGGTGATGTGCATCACTGTAATGAGAAGGAGTGTGGTCTAATGACATCAACACCCTATATCAGCTGTATTAGGCAAACATAAGTTTTAGGCAACTTCCTTTCCTTTGGCAAAATGGGTCAGAAGAGGGACTTGACAGGCTCCAAAAAGTCAAAAATAGTGAGATATCTTGCAGAGGGATGCAGCACTCTTAAAATTGCCAAGCTTCTGAAGCGTGATCATCCAACAATCAAGTGTTTCATTCAAAATAGTCAACAGGGTCACAAGAAACGTGTGGAAGAACCAAGGCGCAAAATAAGTGGCCATGAACTGAGAAAAGTCAAGCGTGCAGCTGCCAAGATGCCACTTGCCAACAGTTTTGCCATATTTCAGAGCTGCAACATCACTGGAGTGCCCAAAAGCACAAGGTGCACAATACTCAGAGACATGGCCAAGGTAAGAAAGGCTGAAAAACCACCACTGAACAAGACACACAGGCTGAAACGTCAAGACTGGGCCAAGAAATATCTCAAGACTGATTTTTCTAAGGTTTTATGGACTGATGAAATGAGAGTGAGTCTTGATGGGCCAGATGGATGGGCCCGTGGCTGGATCGGTGAAGGGCAGAGAGCTCCAGTCCATCTCAGACGCCAGCAAGGTGGAGGTGGGGTACTGGTATGGGCTGGTATCATCAAAGATGAGCTTGTGGGGCCTTCTCGGGTTGAGGATGGAGTCAAGCTCAACTCCCAGTCCTACTGCCAGTTTCTGGAAGACACCTTCTTCAAGCAGTGGTACAGGAAGAAGTCCGCATCCTTCAAGAAAAACATGATTTTCATGCAGGACAATGCTCCATCGCACGCATCCAAGTACTCCACAGCATGGCTGGCAAGAAAGGGTCTAAAAGAAGAAAAACTAATGACATGGCCTCTTGTTCACCTGATCTGAACCCCATAGACAACCTGTGGTCCCTCATCAAATGTGAGATTTTAAAACACTGACAGATCAAAACACTGACAGGATCCATGGATGGCAGCTTTTGAGTGTCCTTGCAAAGAAAAGTGGCTATATTGGTCACTGATTTGTTTTTGTTTTGTTTTTGAATGTCAGAAATGTATATTTGTGACAATGTTGAGCTGTTATATTGGTTTCCTTGGTGAAAATAAATATTTGAAATGGGTATATATTTGTTTATTGTTAAGTTGCCTAATAATTACGTTTGCCTAATACAACTGATATAGGGTGTTGATGTCATTAGACCACACCCCTTCTTATTAGAGAGATGCACATCACCTGATATGCTTACTGTAATTGGTAGTAGGCTTTCGGCCTATACAGCTTGGAGTAAGACAAAATGCATAAAGAGGATGATGTAGTCAAATACTTATTTGCCTAATAATTATGCACTGTATTGTATGCCCTGTATTTTCAAGGTTTTCAGATTCAATACATAAACACATTATTGCAGTAGAAAAAAGACAATTTCTAGGAAGAATGTACTGTTAAGTCTGCAAATGCAAATTAAAAAATGAAGGCTGACCTGTATCTTAATGAATCGCAGAAAAAAAAATTAAATTGAAATTTCAATCAGTAATCTTACACATGAAATACCAAATATACAGTAGAAGTCAGAGATGTGGAAGTTTTCATGTAACAGGAAATGTGGAAAAAAGCTTCTGTCTCTTTATCGTTTTATCTCTGTTCTCAAATGTCCCACGCTCCTCCCGTCTCATCGCTCCCTTTTCCCTTTGCTCTTCCCTTCCCTCAGGCCATAGTCGACACAGGAAAGACTATGAAGGCCCTTCTGAAGCATGTGGAAACCTTTGAACCCAAGATGGTCAAGGTTGCAGGGTGAGAGGGTTTTCAGACGTCCATGTTTTCCCATCTTACGGGAATGCTGAACATGTGACGAGCAGAACGTTGCTTGTTCACTGTCATTATCTTGTGCCTGTGGGAGGCTCCTAAGCATTTCTAAAGATCACAATGACAAGATTAACATCTTCCCACACACACAGTTCATGCTGAAATTTTATTTCCTTTCTGGTTTTTGAGACTATAGAAACTCATCTCAGTAACCTTCTCAGTGATTTGCTCTACTTGCTGCGGTAATAATGATAAGTGTTGCACTGTGGTGTCGTAGGAATGACCTGTCATTTGTATGTTTCAGGCTGCTGGTGAAGAGGGTGCCTAACATGGCTGAAAGCCTGATGGACTGTAAGTATCTCAGTTTTAGTTTAACTTTTAATCTGCGAACATGTATTGTGAGGAGGCGAGTTGAAATAAGAGCTTTATTTATTTGTACTATTTAACCATTGCTAAAATACTTTGATATGTATACTGGGATGTCCGATGTTATCAGTATATTGATATTATCGGACAACATTGGCATTAAAATGTGATAATGGAAAATATTGTGCAATCGAGTACCAACTGTGGTGTGAATCATGTGACTAATAGAGAGAAACAAAAATATAGACTGCGTAAAAGCACTGTTTTTGGCAGTACAATGCCCTAGCTTTTGATGTAAGAACTTCATAACCAAAATCACTTATCAAGAAAATCATGGGAAATGGCTCGATATCAGTTCTTAAATTAAACTCTTATGAGCCGTTTTTGTTGTTATCATTATATTTGTCCAGACAAATGTACTTTTAGTAGTGCCAGGCATTAAAATGACCAAAAACTATGAGAAAACAAGGGTGGTCTCTTAATTTTTTCCATGGCTGTGGTTGTATTTGTCAAATATAGGAGATACAACCTCGCAGTTGTCTGCATATATCAGGATATCGGGATATCAGTTGATATCGGATATTGGAAATTAAGAGTTGTACAATATCGGATATCATTTATAGAAGCCAGTATTTAACTTCCCTATATATTTCCATTTTTATTCAAATCATTAAATGATATAAATGTGGGAGTTTTCTTTTTTATGTATTTAAATTAAGATATACTGACAATTCAAGCATATTTGAGGGGGCTCTGGTGGTGTTGGGGTCCCTAGCAGCTGCCTAGTTCACTAATGCCTTGGTCTGGCTCTGCTGTCCATCCTAAATCGCCTCCTTATCAATGTTTTTGGAAAAGGTTTGTAGAAATGTAAAAAGTGAAAAGTAAAAATATGTGCTCTGACAAATTAGATTAGGCTGATGGCATTTACTGTATGAGGTGTTTTGAATAAAACTGGCTGCAGTGAAATTGAGTTAATATTTCCTTTATCATAGCAATGAAGACTGTAAAGCCTTTTCTCTCAGGTCTGTGGTTTTCACGTTTGCTTTTCTTCTGATAGACGTTGGATTTGAAATTCCCAACCGATTTGTTGTTGGCTATGCCCTGGACTACAACGAATATTTCCGGGACCTGGAGGTATGCTCTAAGTTCACTGTCACTGCTATGTGGACAGAATATGACCTTTTAGAAGAGCTTTTGAAGAGATGAAAGAGGCAGTAACTGAGAGTCAACACTGTAAATCAAAGAGATATTCTCCTCTCTCTGAAACCTAAACTTACCCAACAGGTATCTGCATTCCCTGAAGAGGTTTTACATGTAGGCAAAGCAGCTTGAATCCTTTATGTCCGTGCTGGAGTTTCTGTCTGATCCTGTCCATAAGAAATCTGCTCAAAACGTTATCATTTTGTAACTGTCAATGCTGATTACTTTAAATAGAGCTCTACTGTAATTATTTCAACTTTTACAAATATTCTTTTGATTATTTAAAGGGGCTTGAGGCAAGATTGAGAAACAAAACTCGCGACTGGAAACTGAGCTATAATTTCTGCCTGATTAAGGCAGATTAAGGTTTATATCAGGGGTGCATGATTAAGGAACTTTAGCCGATATCCGATATGCCTATATTTTAAAACTCATGTGGCCGATAACCGATATCAATACCGATATTAAAGCTGAAAAAAATAAGCAGTCATTTCAAATAGCAGCTTTATTATCTGTTTCCAACACTTTGAAAAATAGGGGTGGGATTAAATATCAACACACTGAAATAACGCGATATTTTCATATGCTGATATCAAATCGATATTAAAAGATGCGGTATTAATCTATTTTACTTACAAAATCTCGTGAGATTTCATCATTCTGTTACAAAATCTCGTGAGATTTCATCATTCTGTTACAAAATCTCCCAATATTTCATGAATTCTCACGAGATTTCATAACAGAACGATGAAATATTGCGCGATTTTATTAGTAAAATAGACTGATACTGCGTTTTCAAATGTCAATAGGATATCAGCATATGAAAATATCACAATATTTCATTGTCGATATTCTTTCCCACCCCTAGTCTTTAGAAGTTTTAAAAACTGTAAAAAATAAGTTTCTGAAGAAAAAAAAGTTTTTTTTTTTTTTTTTCTTTAAATATATATTTTGTTTTGTTTTTTAGACTTTAGAAACAGATGGCTAATTGGTTAAATATCGGTGGGGTGGCCGATGTCCGATACTCAGTTTTAAGGCTGATATAGGCCGATAAAAAGGGGCCGATTATATCATGCATCCATAGTTTGTATCCTAGCAAAACTTAACCCCTGAATATAAACATGCAATACAGTAATTTCATTAGATTAGTCCAACTCAAAAATTAAAGAATGATGGAAGAAATATGGCATTTAGGTTCGTTTCATGTATCATTTTCCAGAAAGTGAGTCATATGGTTTTAATTTCAAATTTAAATTCACACACACAACTTATTCTACTGCCTACTGTTGCCTGCTTTCCTTGTCTTTAATGTTAGCTGTGTCAACCAATTTACATGATTAAACATGCACCTAACTAATAAAAACAAAGATTGTTATGATCATTTTCAAGTAAAAAAACAAAACAAAACATATTTTACAGCTGAAATTCATATCTGCCTTTCCTGATGACTGTTTTCTTCCAGCTGTTTCACTTGCTTTTCTTCCAACATCCCGACTCCTTGAGAAGTTTTAAGTCATGAGTGCAGCCGTTTTTCTTCTTTGTTCTTTCTCGTGTACCTGGCAGTTTATTTCAAGCTACTCCAGAAATAGGAAGTGCAAACCTGTGGGAACATTGCCATTTCCATAGCTGCCAAGATGTGGCCTCATCTTCACCTCTGACTCATATGAAACACTGACTTCACTCCCAGAACTTTATGTGCTGTGTACAGTGCATGCTCCTCGTACTGTATGCTTTGTGAGATTGTGTGTGGCTCTTGTGGTTGTTTGGGGGTGAGGGGGTGTGTGTGTGTGTGGAGGGAGTGTTTCATTGTGAAAGTCTGAGGGACTGTGACCTGCGGAATGTGAAGGTTAGGATCTCATTATCAGACACAGTTCAAGCTTCCCCTCTTATCTGTCCTCATCCCACTGAAGAAATATGAGTTGAACCTCAGAGGCACCCAAAGCTAGATTAATGAATGTGTCGTATTTGTGCAGATTACATCCCCTGCTTTCGAATTATTGCATGTTTCACCTTTTTATTACTGTGTGTGGAATGGAAAATGCATTTCTTTTAGGCAAATGCTCTGCAGCGAAGCTATTACTTTAACATAAATTTAGCACAGGCTAACTTTTTCTTTCTCCCACTTCTTTTCCCTTCAGCATATCTGTGTCATCAGCAAAACTGGAAAGATGAAGTACAAGATTTGAGAAGAATTAAAACCTAAACATGCAATTTAACCACTGCAGTCTCTAAAGGTTTGGTTTTGTTCCCCCTTTCTGTAACAACATATCTTTACTTACCTGTAATTAGTTAGTGGTCAGAAACATTATATTAGTTGGTATATTTCTGGCAGATTGTGTTTTTAAATGGAGAACACAATAAATATTTGCTTTAATACAAGTATTGCCTCATCCTTGCTTTGGTGAGATGCACACTGACAAAGAAATAAAAGAAAGACAGGCTGCCCTCCAGGAAAGGACGTTGGTGACAGATGGAGAGAGCTTATGGACCTTCATGCCCGGATGACGCCCACTCTGACTCATGGAAAACACACAGTGGGAGCAGCAGGCTGGCTGAGCAGCATCTCCACACCACACTGTACCTGTTTGTCTCCCACTTTGACCAACTGAACCAGAGGCTTAAAGAGTTAGCTGTTCAAATAACATAGCTGCTATTTTATCTGTCATACTGATTCAGTTAAATAAAGTTTGGGTGCACCTTACAGTTTTGACATTTTATAGACGTCCATAGATATCTCCCAGTCTTTGCAGGGTGATGAGTGTATGTTGTTTGACACAAGAATACAGTCATGCACCATATACGGTACATCCATTATGTAGCCTCCATAGCTCAAGATGATTTGAAATTTCATGTTATATAAACATTATGATGCCATTTATATGTGAACTTGAAGTAGAAAAGAAAATGTGTATATGTTTCAAGAACTGAGTCGTTCTTGAAATGTGACAGATTCCAGCTAACTAGTAAACTAGTGTTGAATAGCTAAACCATTGGATTTACTGCTGATCAATAGCCTACCTTTTAATTACAACTTTGAAGAAAATATTTTGGTGCTTCAAAAATTTGGAAGGGTCGTTGTGAGTGGATCTGTTAAATAAAATCTCACAAAAATGTAGCAACTGGTGAAATAGAAAAAGACAACTAAAATCTGAGTCCCATAAAACACTAGTGCTACAGCTAACTATTCTAGCCTAGCTTAATTAGAAGAGAAACATTCAGATTTTGATATATTTTTAATCATGTGTTTTGTATTTATTATCAGTATTTCATTATCAGTATTTGGAGAAGTATTCGAACATTATTTAATCAAAGGAAAACAAAACACTTGTAATTCTTTCAGAGACAGAAACCATTCTGGTTCTGGCTCTATTCCGGTTCTGGAGGCTCAGAACCTTTGTGCTTTCTTAGCATTCACACCAGTTTGACCAGAACCAAAGTGGGAGGACTTTCCTCCAAAGACGTAATTTCTGAAGCAAAGTGGTGGACTACATTGATTATTAGTGAACTTGTAATTTACCTATTGCCTTCATTTGTGGAAGACCTCAGCACTGTTGCCAACTCCCCAGTAAGAAAAGTAACAATTAAGTGTGCTAGAAGTCACGAAATGATATCTAATTTACATAATCATCTTGATAAAAATAATTGAAACATATTCTTTCGTAGACATGAATAATGTGAGAGAGGCAAAAAAAAAAAGACACCCTAAAAATCTGTTGGTTTTGCCTTCATTGAAGACTGTTAAAACCAGTCTTCTCCTGTAGACTCTATTCCTTCTATTCTATTCCTTTGCCACTTTTTCGCGGTCTTGGGCCGTGCCTCAAACCACACACTTGAGCACTTCAAACACTCTTTTTGAGTGTGTAGTGTGTTCATGCTGTCATTTAAGCGAAAATTCAGTGCTCTGAAAGTACCAGGATGTTGCCCTAATAACGGCCAAAAACGAAGTGCAAAACGAAGCACACAACTCGCACTAAACGGACACCATCTTGCTGACGTGGTGGAAGAGGCGGGACTTTCAAACTGCTTTCAGAGCTTAATGATGGCAGTGAACGAAGGTGTGACCCCTGCTGCAGCGGAGGCTGAATTGCACTGATTTAAGTAACGTTTATGAAATTATTTAGACACAATTACTAATGTATACTGTGGCATGCTACCAAACTGTTCACTCCCTGATGACAGTTATGATCTGGTCATTCGTTATAGGCCGCGGTTATACCGGCTCAGGACAGTTAGCACACGTTAGCAGGCAATGCTAGTCCGTCACTTCCTGTAAGTGTAGTGCTCTATTCAGGTCAGCATTTAGCAACAATAGTGTGCACTACAGACAAAGTACACAGTGCGCACTACGCACTGAATTCCAGTGGACTTGGGAAAGTGTGCGGTTTGAGACATGGCTTTGTCTTGCCATGGCCTCGGCAGTCTTTGGTCTCGGTCTCGGGTCTCTCGGTCTTGCAATGTCTCGGACTGGCCAAACGGTCTCAAAGGGATTTGACTATAATTTCCAGACAGGTACTGTTTTTTTTATATTTCATTACACACCCCTTCAAGTACCAATCAAGTACCAAACAATAAAATCTAATTTGTATACTAAGCAGCAGCTGAACCCAGTATGGTGCTTAGGTTCTACAACTCATGAAAAGAGTTGTTTTTTGTTTTGTTTTTTTGTCTCTGTCTCGGTTTCGGTCTCGAGCTGGACTAGTCTTGGTCTTGAGTTGGGGTGAATTCCAATTCCTGTCTTAACCCCTCAATCTTTACCCTCAATCTCAAAAATGCGCACTCCTGCGAAGTGCAAGTGCTGTCCCGATTCTCAGAAAGTTAAGTTGAGGGGCAAGTTTGAGGGCTGAATCGCCCTCAGTATTGAGATTCTCCGACACCACCCTTGTGATTAAGGGCTACCCAGAGTGCAAGCAGCAAAGAAGGTGGGCTACAAATATTAAGTATTTTCTTTGTTAATGGAGATATAAATATTACGAAAACCATTGTTTTATCTTAGTTTAGGCCCATGTTCTGGATTAGTTACCTCATTGTTGCATAATATTTATTTTTATTTTACGATCTTTTGTCAATAGTGGCCGGTGCGGTCAAGCCATGTTGCTATCATTTAAGTTAGTTAACGTTACAAAATGGTCATTTTTCTCGGCGCTAATGTCGTTTTATAACATGCTTGTGCCGATAACAGTATAAGACAACCAGGCTGATGTCATCTCCCGTAGTCGCAGACTACGTAGTCTGCAGCTTCCATAGTTTCATGAACACGCATCGGCATGCTTGCAGGAGATGCGATGCAGTACTGTTTAGGCTCTAAAAATATACTAAATGACGTTTCAAGTAAATTCTGGACGCTACCCACTCAGGACACTTGGATTAAATTGGACAAGCAGTATGGAGGAATATTGACAAGTTTTTGTGGACTTTTATGGCCCTTTTTGGCTCGGGCCCTGGCGAACTCCATTATATGAAAGTTGGGGGAAAACGACAAGCCTTCCTGATCGCCGGCTGCATTTGAGATATTAAAAAAGTGCTCCAGAGTCTTGCTCACCATGAGGGTAAGTGGAAAATAAAGTTACATCATTCTGTGGGTGTACTATTCCTTTAATAAACTTATCATTAGATTGTGAAAACAACTGAATTATTAGACTTGCAGAATGTGTATTTTGTCAGGTGGTTTTATGATGTTATAATTTCACTATGATCCTGTTTATCATGCATCAGCTGATTACAACATTATCTCCCACTGACTCTTTAGTTTGTAAAAACTCAAAAAAAAAAGAAAGAAAGCTACAGAAAGCTGTGTTTCAGTTAACCCCAAGAGCTCCATGTGGTCCGGAGAAGGCTCAATGTAAAGACTTGACAAGACCTTTTAACACAGAACCTACACTAAATACAACGTGAGGTATTAAGCATGTTTTGCTGCCATTGTTGGGGTGACTAAGAAAGTCAATTGTGCATGTCGACAGACAGACCAGAGCACGCACGGTTTCTTGGTCTCGGGAGGGATTATCATGTGGTTACGCTCTCTTGATTTTCAGTCACCTGAAACTCCAAACACATAACTGGAATGCATGCACACGCAGATTCGCTATCACCGTGGGATACAGCGTTGTGATTTTTATATAGTAAAATAACTGGTGATAAGTTTCTTCTGTTGTGTCTGTAGGTAGTCATCTGACTACCTTAAGTTTTCCATGAACAGAAACCATTAAGATATGCAATGATTGATAGCTACAAAGTGGATTCTACAAAAACACACACACACACACACAAAAGAGGTTGTCCTGGTGGATTTTATAGTCCAACAGCAAACTAAGCATCTGAAGGTTTGGGTTTTGCCTTTTGCAAACCTGTCACCAAGCCAATGGTAATGGTGCAGCTCCAGCTACATGGCCTCTCCAGCTTAAATGGCCTGATAAATGGAGTGTTATTTGGATGATATGAATGAACGAAAACCAAAGAATTCTGGGAGGTTTGGAGTTCACAGATTCAACATCTCAAATGCTTTCAGGTTTCATGTCTTTAGCAAAATAACAGCTTTCCTTAAATAAAATCAGTCTTTTATTTATCACCTTCTAAATTACAGAAGAGAAGGAAGAAATATTGTGGGGATCTTTTATGCAGTCTGAGCCACAAAGACACCCATTGTTCTTCAGGTTGCAACTGCGTGTATCCTTATCATAAAACATCAGCACTTGGTGATAACTGTTAACTTATCCCAGCGCTAATGCCCCCCCGCACTGCCCTGGGAACTCTTGGGCCATTGTCCTTCACCTTGATGGAGAGTTTAGTGAAAGCGGGAGGGGACAAAAAGCCAGGCAGGTTTCTCATGCTGTGGCTTTGTAGAGCTCCGTCAGGGGAACAGAGGTTGGGCTTCAGGTAAGCTGCAACCAGCACAAAAGGAACAAAACAGGGATTGTGCAGTTGAATGGCCATACATCCTTTTATTTGACATCTGAAGCCGATGGTTACGGGCAGAGCGGTCAGATCCAGTTTCACTCAACAGAGCAACACTTAAAGCATATTTAATCTGTAAACTTATTTGGTTTTTCAGCTGTTTGTGGATAGTTTAACCTGTCTTTATTTATGTTGTTTTTAAATCTAATCAATACTGGGGTACATACACTATATTGCCAAAAGTATTCGCTCACCTGCCTTGACTCACATGTGAGCTTAAAGGGGAAGTTAGTTTTTTTCAATCTGGACCTATTTTCTAGCATGAAATACGTTCATTTACTCACCCAGACAGTTTTGGTGCAACTTGAATTCCTTCGGGAGATATTTAGATCCACCCGAGATCAGCGTATGTCCAATATAATAGAAGGTCTAGCAATCAATAATAGAAGACATGGGGCAACCGTGCGCAGCCTCTAAATAAGGCATTATCTGCCACAAACTCCTTCATTTCACCAATTTTTTGTTACGAAACATTAGTTGGACCTCCCCTGTGAGCTCGAAGTGGCTTTTTTTGTGGTGATTTATCCTTATTTTACAGACATTTACTTGTTATGGTGTCGCATAATAGTGACGTCATCAAAGCCGCCGCAGTAAAAATGTCTGTAAATAAGGATGAATCACCACAAAAAAGCCGCTTCGAGCTCACAGGGGGTGGTCCGACTAATGTCCAGATTGAAAAAAACAAACTTACCCTTTAAGTGACATCCCATTCCTAATCCATGGGGTTCATTATGATGTTGGTCCTCCCTTTGCAGCTAGAACAGCTTCAACTCTTCTGGGAAGGTTGTCCACAAGGTTTAGGAGTGTGTTCATGGGAATTTTTGACCATCCTTCCAGAAGCGCATTTGTGAAGTTACACACAGATGTTGGGTGAGAAGGTCTGGCTATCAATCTCTGCTCTAATTCATCCCAAAGGTGTTCTGTCAGGTTGAGGGCAGGACTCTGTGCAGGCCAGTCAAGTTCCTTCACACCAGACTCTGCCATCCATGTCTTTATGGACATGGATAGCAGAGTCTGGTCTAGATGGTTCCAAACTGTTCCCACAAAGTTGGGAGCATGGCATTGTCCAAAACGTCTTGGTATGCTGAAGCATTCAGAGTTCCTTTAACTGGAACTAAGGGGCCAAGCCCAGCTCCTGAAAAACAAACCCACACCATAATCCCCCCTCCACCAAACATTACACTTAGCACAATGCAGTCAGGCAAGTACCGTTCTCCGGGCAACTGCCAAACCAAGACTCGTCCATCAGACTGCCAGATGGAGAAGTGTGATTCGTCATTTCAGAGAACGCCTCCACTGCTCTAGAGCTGATCTGATGGCCACATGAAGTTTGGAAGTCTGTAGTGATTGACTCTACAGAAAGTTGGCAACCTCTTCGCACTATGCGCTTCAGCATCTGCTAACCCCGCTCCATCAGTTTACGTGGCCTACCACTTTGTGGCTGAGTTGCTGTCCTTCCCAAACACTTCCATTTTCTTACAATACAGCTGATAGTTGACTGTGGAATATTTAGGAGTGAGAAAATTTCACGACTGGATTTGTTGCACATGTGGCATCCTATCACAGTTCCACGCTGGAATTCACTGAGCTCCTGAGAGCGACCCATTCTTTCAGAGATGTTTTGTAAAAACAGTCTGCATGCCTAGCTGCTTCATTTTATACACCCGTGGCCATGGAAGTGATTGGAACACCTGATTCCAATTATTTGGATGGGTGAGCAAATACTTTTGGCAATACAGTGTGGATTCTCAGTCATCCAGATTGTGATAATCCTAACCAGAAAGCAACTTGACTCCTTTCCTTGGGTTTGGTCTCTAATCCAAAAGAGTTAAAGTCCTTTTTACATCAGTGAAAAATCATGCCAAGACTGGTTCTCAAGTGCAATGGAAAAGTTTTCAATCGGCTTTCAGACCAGTATCAAACGACTCTGTAGCAGATGTGGCTTTTAAGTGCTTCTAGCTCATTTAGTGAACAGTGACAACACAACTCCTGGAAGTACACATTCATTTTTACTGAGGATGCTGCAATAGAAGTGGACATAGCTCAATATTTCTTGACAAAAACATTGTCTACTGACACATGGAGACTTGGAAAATAACTGCAACTGGCAGACAGATATGAGAAACATTGATTTCTTCTTTTTTTTTTGCACTTATTGTCAAGACAACTGAAAACTTATTTTCTGTCTCACCATTTGAGGTTGACACCAGTTAAAAGTAGTAAACTGGCCTGATAATCTTAAAGAGTCAAGATCATAAGAACAATAACTTGCAGAATACACTGCAACCCCATCCCCTCACGTTGTCTCGTGATTTGGCTTTCCTCTATGAAGCAGATGCATACTGAACTGGAAAATTTTAGCTAACGTAGTACAGGTGAGACACTGTCTACAACACACAAAGGTAAGGCTTTCAAGCGCTGCTTAACTTTGTGAAATGAGGATGAGAAGAAGTGCAACACAAATAATTCAGCAATTTATCAGTGACTGGTGATGTCAACAATGCCAAGATTTTGGGATTCATCTGCATAAATTGTGGAACCATGAACTGGGTTTCCATTTATCTTTGTTCAAGTTTAGATTGTGTGAAGAAGAAAAGATGAATGGAAAGAATAAGACTACAAAACTTCTATTCATCCATAAAAATGTTTATGCTATTGACTATTTTAAAGAAGACTTGATGAGATTTAGGGGTTTGCCCTTTGACTCCCCTGGATGAACTGTACAGCTCTCACCGCCTCAGGAAGGCACAAAATATCATCTGAGACCCTCCATACACCGTTAATAACTTAAGGGATGAACTTTCCGCTCATGTCACTCATTGATTTCTGATGAGCTAAAAGAGAAGTCAGTTTGGCGTTCCCACCGTCACCATCTTCACTGCGTTGCGTGTGTCACTCCCAGAAAATACAAAATGGGCAAAGAGTGGCAAATGATTGACAGCCATTGTACTCTGAGCTAAATGCCAACTGAGCTAATGCGAAACTAGCAGAATCTAATGACGATTAGCCCCCTAATCAGTGGGCTAAAGGTAAGGCATGCTTGGACTTGCGGTTACTTGGCTGTTATGCTACTCTGCTACAAGCTGAGGTCTTCCTGAGAGCAAACAGGGAGATAGATATAACAGCCACCAGCCGGCAGGCCAGCATCCGGTCTGCTGCCTGTCAATCAGAGGGACACCCCACTAATAATGTGTAATTTCAAGATGAAATAAAATCTAAACAGATAAGTTATAGAAAAATTCTCCTCCCTCACAGTTGACATGACATGAAGGTAAACTTGATCGATTAAACCTAAAATTATTTTTAACCAGGCTGTAGACGTGTTTTTAAAGTTATTAAAGTATATTTATTAAAGTATTAAATGTGAAGTTGGCTTTTTTAACATGGGAGTCTCTGGAGATTTGCTCTGTTTTGCAGGCAGCCCCTAGTGGATGAGGGGTGAACTACAGTTTTTGGCAACCTGGAAGTAGCTTCATTTTCTCACCAGGGGTTGCTGCTTGGACCCCTCCCACCCTGGACATCATCTGTTTGAACGTCTGCCTGATGGCAGACGGGACCAAATATTAAAAACAAAAACAAACAGGCTCAGAAATAGTTTCTATGAAAAGGCCATCTGTGCACTAAACGTGTAAATAACTGGTATTTTAGTTTGCTGGATGGTTAAATGTTTTCATGAACATGATGTTCTACTGTTCATTCTCCCTGGATATGCATATATATGTACTGTGTATATACAGTATGTATATATATGTGCGTATGTGTATGAGTGTATATATGTGTGTATGTACATTTTTACCATTTTTAATCGTGCACTTTAACTACCGCACACTCAATTTAGTTGATTTCATACATTGACAGTAAATATGTTCAATTCAATTTAATTTAATTTCCAAAATAAACTCAGACAGCTAAGTTATTCCTGAGAAAGAGTTTTTTCTGTGCTTTTCTTATAGATTATGACAAAAGTTTTCTTTTTCCTCCTTCAGATCAGCTTTTTTTTTTTTGTTTGTTTTACCGCAACATATACTGCTTTACTGAAATATCCTGGTACACAAATAGAAAGAACATCCTCTGCAGTGTTTGTAGTTTGTAACTGTCCGGCCAGACGGTTTGATAGATTGACCGCTGTTTACGTCCTTTGTGCCAGATCCACTTAAACAACCTGGAGTGAGGAGTGATCCTCATCCTCTTAAACTCTCAAACTGAGCTGCAGCTTAAAAAAAATCCCCAATGAGATATGGTACATGTGTGTTTCATAAAGATTGTGTATGAAAAGGGCTCTAAAAAAAAGCTGTTTTACACCTAAACCGAGCAGAGTTGTTTCCACCTCTCCTAATCCTAACGCTACCTGACTTTGAACCTGGGCTTCATGTGATGTCCTAATCCAGCCAAACATTTTGCTGCCATAAAAAAAAGCTTGTAATCTCTCTTCTGCTGGATTTCTGAGTCACTTTTATTCCCCAGCTTCATGCTAGGTGTAAATGAATCAGCAAAGTACTTACAAATGCTTGAACAAAACTAAGTTTTCTCATCATTTATAAAAACAAAACTGCAGAGCACTGCATGCAACATTGTTGTGCATATAGTAGACTGCACTACTGTGGTACCTGAGATGCTTTTTGGAAATAAAGTTAAAGGAATAAAAAGCAATAATCTTTTGCTGTCACTTTAAAGTTTTTTCTTGGATGCAGAATTTTGCCAAATGCAGCACAAGTTTAATAGACAAATTGCATTAAATGGATATAAACCTCATGCCCTACTTCCATCAGTTTAAGTTTTCCATTGTCTGGGTGAGAGTGCACCAGCTCTTTAGACAATAGCTCCTCTCTGAAACCGGGAAACCTCACCACAGCATAGGACAGAGGAGTCCTATTGTCTTGCCTTCTATTGTGCTTTTGGAGTAGCCTGCAAACAGAACATTGTCAGACTTTTTCTTTGTATGGATCAGCTGTGCGGCCATGTTTTTTCATGCTCTGCCTAGCTCCATGTGGCTGCCATGTCCTACATGTCATCAAGATAATGTTAGGCACAATGCTGTTACAGTTAATGGAAAAGCAAATATGTTTCACCAGTTAGGAAATTGTGAAACTTAAAATTTGTGTGGGCATCAGGACTTTCACCCTAATGTTTCTGTGATTTGTTATGGTCATTCTAATGTTTTTGTTCCTCTTGACAGTGTGTGGCAATATAGTGTTCATGAAATTATGTGTGGCTCCTTGTGGGAACTATGAGAAAGTGCACTCATCACTGTCAACATCATAAGTGCTTAATGTAATGTTTAGTGGTTTTTTAGTATGTTTACTATTATTACAATAATTATGCAACTTTAAGGGATAAAAATGAATAAAAAGTAAGGTTTAAAAAGTAACACTATAAACTTAGCACATATAGGGAAAGATCCTCCAACAAAGCAGCAAAATGCATGAAAAGAATATATAATATACTGGTATATTCTTCTTATAAATGAATTTGAATGTCAGAAGCATTCATAGCAAATAATGTATTAAATTTGTGTTGGTATAAACAAACTTGAAAATCCAGTTACTAATATGGTAAAGTAAAAGGTGCTCAACCATAACAGCATGTTTCGCCGAACTGAAAGTAAACTGAATGCAATAGAAATGGCAGAACTCCTCCAGCAAGAATACACTACTACTAAATTGTGGGTTTTAGCCGGTGACCAGAATGAACCAGCTTCCACCCTTTATTAAAATTGTTATGTAACAACAGTTCCAATTGGCCCGCTCATAAATTCCAAATTTAATATGGCCATCTGATTGGAGGAGACCGAGCAAGGGGGCAAGTGGAGGGGCGGAGCTTCAGGCGAGTAGGGAGGGAGATTCGTCAATCTATGTTCATATTGTCGCGCCGCCAACCGGGACCACGTAGGAGTACATGTTACTTTTTTGTCTGTATTTTGAGAAATTAAGCATCTATTTGACGCTCGGAAATGCAGGGACATGAATGAACACCACGGGTTAAATTTTACCCGCGTCTCCCTGACGGAGAAATGCACACTGAAGGGCGTTTACCGTGTTTTTTTCTGTGTGTTTTTCCTAACAGGTAGCGAGCCTCAGCGGTCAGTCAGTGAGGCTCTGAAAGGAGACTGAATGTCCCGCTTTCTAATCTCTTGACAGCCTTTCTAACCAGTCTTTGGATCGACGGAGGCACCTTACTTTCAACAGGAAAAATGGACGGCGTGTTTTTTCGGTCGTTTGGAGGCAGTTTGTTGAATTTGTAACAGGTAGGTTTTGTTCTCAATTATAGCAACAACCTGTCGTCCGCTTGGCTAGCTTGTGTTTGTGAACAGCGGCTCGTAGTAACGGCCACACGGGGATTTAAGCATTGAAGAAAGGTCTTTTTTCCCCGCTTGTGTGCCATGTAAGACGAAATATGTTATATCCTATGGTGTGATTGGAGTCACGATGGCTGTTGTAGCGCTGCAGTCCTGACTATAAAAACCTTGTGCACTTTCCCCACATATAGTCATGAGTTTCGCTTTTATATGACAAGCAAATATAGTGTTTACGAGCTTGCATGGAAATGGTACAAAGTCATCACGTACCTGGCACTTTTAATTCACAATAACCAAAAAGTAAACAATAAAAACTCATCAGTGCACCTGCTATGGTCGACCTTTTTACTGTTATTGTGACATGATTGTTATTAACATTGAATAGTCAAGCTATACTATTTCTTTAGTCACTTTTTAGGGGTTTTTACTTTCTAGTCCATCTTGAATAACTTTAATAATAAAAGTTTAACATGATAAAGGGTTATAGACATTTAAATAGTTTATTAATTAGTTTATTATAAAAATAGATCATGATGTTAGGTTGTCCTTAGCTGATCACACATCATTTGGGAGTCTTACATTGCACAGATGTTAGGTTATGTTGAGATAAAAAGCTTGTCAGCTCCAAGCTGTGATTCATTGTTGCTCAGCTGTGATTAATTTCTATTTCTCTGCAGGTTTCAGCCACTGCCATGAAGAAAGAGGACGGTGTGGATTAGTTCCCCCCCCCCTTTTTTGTTTTTGTTTTGTTTTTAAGTTTGTTTTTTTTTTCTCTTAAATTTGGGGTTTTTCCGTTCTCACTTCAATGTGGGCTCTAAAGGACTTCTCCCCCCTCTGTGGTTTGATATGAAATGATGGCAGCACGTTGGAGTAATTCACCCAAAGACAATGCAGAGCCTAAACAAACAGCTGTAACTCCATCTTGCCAGGTAGGACTTTGGTTAGACTGACATGTGGTTTAAAACTGCTTGTGCAGCTGCAGGATGGTTGCGGCTGACTCTAAATCTGCTTTGTGCTGTTCATGTTTGCCTGTTTATTGAGTGCTGCATACAATATGTAATCTTTGACAGTTTGGCTGTGTGGCAGAGAATTATTACACCCTGACTCCTTATGGAAGATCTATTTCTGACACAATGCAAGCTCTGTGCTGCTGCACTGGTGTGCAAAATGCTTGCATGAGGATTCACTTGTTATAACTTGTTATAGCCTCCATGAAGACCCTGTCTTTGCCTAACTTCGTCAGGGCTGTTTCAAAGGTATTCTCACTTTCAGAAAACTCGTGACATGACACAGAAGTGCTGTGAGTTCAGGGTGGGAAACAGTGCGAGCTCAGGGTTGCAGCACATCTGCCAGTGTTTGGGGTGATGGGGTTCATTTTTTTCCCTTTCTGACAACTGTTTAAGTGCACAAAGAGGTTTTTTTTAGTTGCTGTCCTGATGTTACTGGGCCCTTTGTGGGTCTGCGTGCCAAACTCAGAAAAATGGCACATTGTCAAGATCATCCTTTTACCGTAGTTTAAGTGGTTACGTCATTATAATCACCATCACAGGCCAGCTAGCCTTGATGCATGTCATAACAGCATTGCAGCGGTGGCATGTTTTGGATTAATCCATCATCAGAAAATGGCAACATTGCTCTGACTGTGTGTGTATGTGTGCTGTAATCCTCTTACCGCGCCAGAACTAGCTAAGGGTGGATGACATAAATCTTTGGTAACGGGGTAACTCAGCATCCTGACAGATCAGGAGTTAAAGAAACGGTTTCATCTCGATGTACAGGTGTCTGTTGGTGGAGTTTTATTTGAACAAAAATTATTTAAAGGTATAGGAGCAGGAATAATGTTTGTCAGAAGCTAGTAAACAGAACATCTGTATTACTGAGGAAAGTAATTATTCTTTAGTCATGACGAATTGTAGCTCAGTGTTTGATGGACAGTCTGTTGGAGAAATGGCAGAAAGCAAAGCAGTCTCCAAGATGGTCATTGACATGAAACTGCAAAAGGCAAGTCACAGTTTCTGTGTGGTCTTGCCAGTGAGGCAAGTTCAGAAGGGTCCATCAAGTTGGTTTGGGGCTGACTGTGTCACACACTGATATTTTGTCAGACTACCTTTAGATTTGCTTACAGCGTGCATTTGCTGTGGCATCATGTTACTAAATTTCTCCAGTGCCTCATTTATTCCTATCAAGAATTGCATGAATTTTCACCAAGACTTTATCGTGATGGTGCAAATCTGCACCAACCCTTCTCCAGCACATCCATAAGATTCTCAGTGGAGTTCAGGTCTGGACTCTGTGGGGGCCACTCCATGTCTGAAATGGTGTCTCATGCTTCCTGAATCACTCCTTGATAATTTGAGCCCAGTGAATCCTGGCATAGGCATCTTGGAATATCCCAATGCCATCATGGAAGAAAAATAAAATTCATAGATGGAATAACCTGCTCATTGACTATGTTCAGGTATCAGATGACCTATCAGATGAGCTACATGACCTCATCTGCCCCCACAGTCTTGTATGGTAGGCAATAGACATTATTGGTGCATAACTGTCTCCTTACTGATGCTCCTGTCACTCTGGAACAGGGTAAATCTGGACTCATCAAGCTAAATGACATTCTTTCGTTGCTCAATTTTTGCTCCATTGTAAAATTTTTATGCTTCCTAGAAAATTTAAGCCTTTTTTTTCAGTTAGCATCAGTGATAATGTGATTTTCTTAAAGCTATGCAGCTGTTTAGTCCCAGTGCCTCAAGTTCCCTTCACATTGTTTGCGTGAAATTGTTCTTACTTTCAGTTTTAAACACAGCCCTGAGTTCTACTGTTGTTTTTTTCCAATTTGATTTCACCCAAACACTCGCTGATCATGATCATGAAAAAATTTTCCCATACACATATCTTCCTGGAAGATGATGGTTTCCCACTACTCTTCTAATTTTTTATAATATACTTGCACAAGATGTCTCTTCTGACATGGTGGCTGAGAAATGAGAAGCTACTCAGCGCATCAGTTGGGGTTAATTAACTTGTTCCCAGCTGAAAACTAATCATGCACTCAGTAGTTAATTGGAGGCTCTTACCTATTTTCTTAAATCCAGGTGGTGACTCTTTTGGATGGACAGTGTATTTGTGATTGGGCAAACTGTGTATCATCTAAAATCTGCAGGAGAATTGCCATTATCCGCATCTCGACAATGTGCTAATAGACATACTTGCAGATAGACAAAAAATCATGTAAACATGAGCATTTTTAGAGATTTGTAAGATGCATAATCATCACTGTCATCTTCATTCATTTGTTTGAAAACTGCTGACTTAAACAGACAAAAAGGTCACATTTTCATATTGTGTTTTACCGTTTCATAGAGTTGACACCTTTTTACTGACATCAGCTTTTTATACACCTGTCCTTTGCTGTGGACATGGTTTACCTGCTGTGTGTAGTTTTTATTTAGAAAGCCCGAAAGACAAGCAGGGTTATTTTATTATTTTTTAGTATTCATTTCAAGTAGGTGTGGTTGAGTAATGGCATAGAAATAAATAAATGATTAAATCACAGCGTTTTCCCTACCATGCTATTGGCGGGGCGGCCCGCCTTGCCTACGTGAGGTCCCGCCCCCCCTTAATTGCCACACCGCACCACCCACAGATGCAGAGAGGTGAGAGAGAAATCGGCGTGTTCCACGATCTAATCAGAGTATAAATCTCTACCGTGGGGATTTGATAAGAATACTTAAATATCTGCACCATTGTTCCACTCCACGGCTGCTCTCAGCCTGTCCTACGATGGGATGTTGGCTGAGCATCAAGATTTTGTCACCTTTAAAATCATCTCTAAAATCTAGATTATCTAAACTGCTAAAGTCAAATTGCAGCTTTTGATTAAAAAAATGTATATTAATCAATAATAAGCAATTAAATCCCTACATTCCTGCATCCGGCGCTGCTGGATTTTCAGCGTCTCCGACCTTATCGCGCACATTCTGTCATCTCACAACCTTCCTCGATAGTTTTCCCTGGGAAACTGGCAACTAATTCAAAGAATTTCACTGTATGAGGAAAATTTCCATGTTCATGTTGCTGATAATCTGCGTGCTGTGATGCGTGAAGCGCGAGACTTGATGCACCTTTTTAATGTGGCTTCGGTTGTTGCGCGCAAGAACTTCAAGCTGCCAATTTTATGTACCGAACGAGCTGCACAGAGAAACCTTCTAGTCTGTTTGGTTAAATGAAAAGCTAGCGGACACCGAGGCAACAAGACTTTGTTGCCAGCACATCCTCGCTCTCATCAGCAGTCTGTGCGCAATGAGGCCCCCGGGCTGGGTGTCGGTTGCAGGAGGACCTCCTGTCTGCAGAGCTCTGCTCAGCTGCTAGTTCTGCATGCTGGTACGGCTCTGAGGACGTCAGCTGCATCCTCACACCAAACGTGGAAACGCTGCGGAGCTGCGCTGCACTTTCCATAAGTCAGAAGCGTATCAGTTCAGTCTAAAGGTGGTAGTGGCGTGAATTTGTAAAGTATTGTAATATTTTGTTCATATTCACGTTCATTGTTTGTTTAACAATCAAATTAAAAGGAGTTGTCGCTTTTTAAAAGCATGATGTAAGTGGTTACTTCCTGCAGATTCCGAACCCTGTTCAGCCCCCCAAATTGTTCTTCACCACCCTGCCAACAACGGTTTTGTAGGGGAAACACTGAATCAATAATTTAGATTATTTCTATGGCAAATAATTTACTATAATTAGAAAATTCTGAAGCCCTGTATGTGAGTGTGTGTGTGTGTGTGTGTGTGTGTGGGTGTGTGCGTGTGTGTGTGTGTGTGTGTGTGGAAGTTTATGCGTAGAACTATGCATGCATGCAGAGAACCAATCATTTTGCTCTCTCAGATTTGGAAACTGAACCAGGATTTTTCCTTTTCTTCTCTCTGGCTTCAGTAAGTGCTGCTGCGGTGAGGTTTAACTTGTATCCATTTCTACAATCTAATAACTGCTTCACACAACAGCACTCAACTCTCCCTCTGCGGAAAACTAAAACCACCACTTCCTCAGAGGCGTCCAGCTGTTCAACAAAACCTCGTTAACAGAAACTCATTTTCCACAAATGTCTGATTCCCTTGAACTCGTCTTTGAGTCGGCTGTTACCGACTTCTGTGAGTGGCGGCATGTTTTTTGACCGCAGATTAAGTTTAAAAAAAAAAAAAGTAAACCTATCTGCATCCCTGCAAAGATGTGACTCACCTGGGAGTCAGTTCTGGTGTTTAACCTTGTTTGCAGCCCTGGGGCAGTCTTTTTATCCACCATGCCTTCCACAAGCAAACACAAAAAATCATACCCAGTTTTCAAGCTTCACTGCCGATAGACCATCTATTGTGGGCTGAGACCCCAGACGAGAGGAGGCTCCCCTGCGTCATTGTAGGACGCTAATGAGGGAGATTTGAAGGGATGTCGTCTCCAAGACAAACCCTGGAGCACACACAGACGCACCCCACCCTGCTGCTGCCAAAAGCATGGGATCAACGCTGTGGTGATTTAGGCACAGCTGCTCTGATCATTAAGAGAAAAACACCCTATGTGTAGAATGCCTGCCTATCTCTCTCAACCCAACCTGCTGTCAAACTCATACTGGCAGGGTGGCTGTGAGCAGCTGAGGCCCTTAGCTGTTTATGTCTCAGGAGTTTTGAGGAACATACTCAAAATAATTGGTAATTTTCAGCTGCTTTTGTTTGTTTTTTAACTGACAAGCAAAGGAAACCAACAGATTGCCCTGAAAAGAGCTACATTTATGCTTTTGTACACCCTTTTGTAAGGGTGGTAGTGAAACTCTTGAGCATGTATTGACCACATCATTCATTCATAATAAGGAGGATGAGACCAGTCCATGGTCCTTAAAGTGATGCTCTGTTTTGCACTAAATATAGCCCCCTCCTCACTATAAACCCCCTGCTATTTTTTTTTCCCTCCCCCGTCCACATGCTTGCCTTTCACCCGTCCTCTATTCCCGAGTGTTTTCAGTGATGCTATATTTAACCCATGGAAAGATGACTGTTGAGGGAAAAATGGAATCACTGTCCTGGAATCACCGTCTTCTCTCCTGAATCCTGCTAAAAGTGGTGGATTTGTAAACGTTGGTCACTACTGTGTCATTTTAGGAGACGGGGAATGTGACAGTGGTCAGAGTGTGCCGTGCGAGAGCTCGTTATTTTTCCATGCGAGCTAAGACGAGCAAACCTGCATTTTTTTTTTTCCTATGTCGACATACCCAAACGGACATGTCTAAAGAAAACTCAGATCCCAGACAGAAAGAAACACACTGTGTTCTCGTTTCTTAAAGAGCTGATGGTTTCACTTTCCGGAACAGCGGCACAGGGTCTCAAAAGGAAAATGGCCCAGTGTTCGGAGTCATGGCAGCTCATCAGTCAAAGCAGAGACAATGGTTTTGATTTGCATACATCTGAGAAGCAAATGTGTCTTGTGCATCACATCAGGGCTCTTTCATATTCAGCAGACGAGATTCTGACCTGGATATGACCCGACTTCTGTCCTAGCAGCGTGAAGGTGTCCTTGCATTTAAAGGGCAAGTTCTCTGAAGGGTTTTCCTAGTTCTGGGACGCCAGATCTCCCAGCTGATTCATAGCAGTGATGTTCAAACTTAATCTGGAGTGTGAATTTTTAACATCTCTTATTGGAATCAAATTTTCCCTTCCTTTTTTAACCCAGAAGAGACTAAAAAGGAGAGCTTAGCTCCTGTTGCATCTGAATCAAGGTCACCCAGAATATGTGTCCGTAAGCAATCTTATCGCTTCTCCTTGTGGAGGAGTAACGTTCAAGCTTTGCATGGCTCCTCTGCATGCTGCCTATTGTCACACTGGATGCTGTTACTCCAGTTGTAAGCGTGGATGGATGATTGACGTGTAGAAGGAGGAAGGGAGAGAGAGAGGAAAGCGGCAGAAAGTGTCAGCACAGACGAGAGTTTAACCACTGGAAAAATGGCCCACTTCTTCTGTTTTATCTCATGTTTCTTTGTTGCCAAATGGCTCAATGTCATAGCCTCTTCTGCCTGGATGCCCCCGTCCCTCGTCAGATAAAGGGAGGGAAAAAAAAGAAGTGAGGCAGAGTTTGAGGGGGAAGGGTTACTGGTGCAGGCGGACGAGCAGAACAGAACCAGTCTAATGCTCAGTGAGCCTGGGCCTGATCCATTACACATGCTCAAGGCATCTGTCAATACTTGCACCCCTTATCTGCCTCCATCTTTGACTCTGAAACATGACATTGGTCATCTCTGTGTGTGTCTGTGAATTGTGTAAGTGTTCAGCTTATCTGGAAAGCACATTTCTTAAGGCAGTATTCACACTTGTCTTCCAGCTTGTCACTCTGCACCCGACATGCTTCATAAGTCACAGATTATGCAAGGCACTGTGGAGTAGCTGGTAGATGTCAAGTATATGGACTGCAGCCATGTGGAGGATGCGCAACTGAAAGGTCATGTATTTCATATGACCTCTCACACTTCTTACAAAGTTTCCCCAGTAGTTCATTATTGTTTTTGTTAAGTAAAAACATCATTTTGTGAAGTAACAATACCAGAATTACTGGGTATAACATGGTCCATGTGTAGCCAGTGGTGTTGGTGGCTGGAAAACATTATTTCCTCTCAGTATTGGGAGTCGTAATAAACGAGAGCAAAGGAATGATTCATGAATGGATGGCAAAAAAAAAAAAAGGATGGATGGCAGAAAAGTCTAGAGTGTTGAAATTATTGTTGTTCTGGACTGAGTGCTGTTCAAGTCACTGTGAGATTATAACATGATAACATCTCCAAACTAACCACAAGCACTTCATCGCAAACAAGCAGCTGTTTCTCAGGAACTGCAGGACTTGTCATCTAAGCCATCTTAGAAAAGCAGTTTGGGGGATTTTTTTAGGGTGTTATAAAAAGTTATAGAATAGATTTTGGTTTTGAAACATAAATGAAAGCTAAAAAAACAAAGAATTTTGTTTTAGGGATGCATGATATTGGAATTTTGGCCGATATCTGACATGCCGATATTTTAAAACTCATGTGGCCAATAACCAATTTCGATACCGATATTAAAGCTGAAAAATAAATAATGTAATATTCATTCCTTGAGCAAAATTTTAAAAATTCCTCAACTTTTGTTTTGTATAATAAGTTAAACTTAATGACAAACAAAACTAATAGGATGTGCATTATATTCTAGAACGACTTGGATGTTTTTTTCTTCCTGAGAAAGAATGACAACCCCCCCCCCCCAAAGAACAAAACAAAAAAACGATACCCAATAACAGGGAATGTTGGGTTATTTGCACAAATGACAGTGTATAAACTGTGTTTACACAGAACATCAACAACAAGTTTTAAAGTCTGTAAAAACGAAGTTTTTGAAGAAGAAGAAGAAGAAGTTTTTGTTTTTTTTGGACTTTGGAAACAGTGGCCTGATCGGTTAAATAGCGGTGGGGTTGCTGAGATGTCTGATAGTCAGTTTTAAGGCTGATACCGATAGGGGGGATGATAATATCTTGCATCCTTCTTTTAATATACATGGCAAAATTCAATTACTGAGTTTACATGCAGCCAATAACTCTTTCATAACCGGAATATTAGCAATAACCTGGTTGCGCACGGCCATGTAAACACTGGCAAAAACCCAAATATGCTCATTTTCAGGTTTTAAAAACCCAAATATTACCCGTAGGTTACTTCTTTTCTAACTGAAAGAACCGAGTTCTTCCATTTAGAAAGAACAAACTGGAAGAACGCTTACCTTCCAGTTTGGGTCGGTATATTCCAGTTGATTGTAGTTATCATGTATACAGGAGTAACTCTCTGTCTGCTCACGCATGTAAACAGGTTTTTCCTAATATTTCAGAAACCGGAATATTGACCTTAACCCGAATTTTGATGGCATGTAAACGCAGTGATTGACTGCTCTCAGCTGAAATGAATCAAACTGTTGATTATAGTGTTTATTAATAGCCCCACATCAGTAACTAACACATCTGTCACTTCTTGCTTTGCTGTAGTTCAATTTCTCTTCCTGACATCCTCCTCTACTTGCTGTCAGCATCCTTAGATCCCTGCATTCGCTGTGTTTAAAATAGGAGGTTGTGGTTCTGGCTGGGTTTGAGCGCCTCAAAATCTATAACTCAGCATTGATTGGATTATATTGGCTTTGTGGGGAGGGGGAGGGGGGCACACATGCTTTTACTCTTTACTGGACTATATCTGGCTTGCGATGAAGGGGTTGATTTTTTTTTTTTTTTTTTTTTTTTTTGTTGCTACATGATGTCACAGTTGTTTACTCTGTAGCTGTTAATAGACAGTTATGTCTAAGTGATTTAGCATGTTAAGCTTTATTTTTTAACATGAGATAAAATGAACTGATGCCTATAACTTCTAAGTAGCTGCACAAATCTGACCCAAATTTATGAAGTTTCTATAAAGAAGCAGCTTGTGATGTGAATCCCTTTTCCCCACTCCAGGGGAGAAAAATACAATTTCGTACAAAATATAAATATAGAACATTTATAGGTAAAACTAAATATATTTCTGTAAACATTCCAGTGTTTATCATCACATTTAAAGGTAGCTTATTTTTAGCATTGGCCTGCATTGAGCCAGTTTATTAGAATCGCCTGACCTACATTTATTGGGAGCCGTGTTTCACTTTCAGAATCTTGGTAGGGGATTTGCGAGTGTTAATCCCCCTCACAAGTATTTGCTTTTCAACACAAATGTCACAACAGGGTCTTTGTTGCATCTGATTTTGCCAAAAGGTCAGACAGCAGTTTGACAAATATCACGTTTTGTGAGTGAGCTCTAAAACAAGTTTTTGGTTGGTCCTGCTGATTGTCTAGCCAACATCAACCCCCAATGCTTATGTTTGCTTATTCAAGAAGGTAAAAAGTCTCTTTTCAATCAGAGCATTGCATCACAGGGTCTTATATAAAGAACGACAAACTTATAATGCAGGATTTTAATGCATAACAAAAAATAAAATTGTTAACATATATATTTTCTTTCCCCATTTACAATTTACAAGAAAAGTCACAGATTTTAAGGTTTGTGGCTCACAGTTGCTGAGTTTGTCATTAGTGCATGCGCAGAGTGAATTTATCTGGACATATTTGAGATGTAGACAGGACTGTGTCTTAAAAGTAGATATGATGAAGCTAGCTTTGATTTTTTTTTTTTTTTTTTTAAAGTCTCTTTGGGCCTTTTCTATTTTCCTGTTTCTACTGTTTTCCATGCTGCAGCATTTAGGGATGTAACGATATGGAAATTTCATATTAGGTTATTGTGACCAAAATGATCATGGTTATCATTTTTGTTGCAGTATTATTGAAATCCCCTCCCAGTATCAGTAAAAATATCCAAAATGGGTCTAGACGTCGTTGCCCTCTGCCATCAATCACGGTTTTAACGATAATTAAAATTTGAAACGGTATTACTATCGTTGGTCATTTTATCAGGGTTAATCATTTTACTGATAATTTTTACATCCCTATGCAGTATAAGGACAGAAAAACAAAATATGTTCTGTTTTTCTTTCGAACATTCTGCAGCTGTAGGTGACTGTGCAGCTTAGTGAGACTCGTCTGACCTTTCTGACCAGACTGTGTGCATAGCCTCATGACCTGAAACAGTCTTGTGTCTGCTTGATTACTCAAGCTGTCCAACTATTCTTTTAAGACATGTGTGTAATAGTTTTATTGCTGCTGTTTGCCCTACTTTCAATTAAAAATGCTGAATCCTTGCATAAGATCCGCCTGCACACGGCAGCAAATGTGGACTGGCACACTTTCCAGTCTTTAACTGCTACTTGCTGCTTGAAGTTTGTTCTGCTGACATCATGAGATAAAGGGGAAGAAAAGAGAAAGAAAAGCACTGATATGCTATTAAACACATTCTTAGCTTTATATTTTCTTCACATGGTGGAAGGAAAATAAGTGATCCCAGACAGCTATTTCAGCTATTTACTGGCATCAAGTTCACACAATAAATGATTTCTGATACAGCTTGATTTCTTTAAGATCTTACTCTGAGAGGACGTCTTTAAGGGAGACGACTTCCCAAGTGGGACTGCTCAGTGGTGGGGGCTGCGGTACTCCTCTCCTGCCGTAGAGTGAAGGATTTTTGCAGAGTAATGAAATAAATAACTCAGGCTTCACACAGCATCCTGCATTGCCGACAAAGTGCAGAAGGAGCAAGGTTTGGACTTTGAGGTAGCGCAGTTGTCCTCTTTAGCTGCAGGATGACTAAAACCTGATGAGGTTTAACTTCAGTGTGAGGCAGTAGAGGAAGGTGCATATTAAGTCAAACTGCAACCCTTTAAGAGTAAGGGAGAGAGGAGAGGAAAAGACGTCCTGCATTGCAGCCTGAAACATGTTAATTTGGAATGATCTCTTGCTGCTTTGAATCTCCAGCTGCCTCTGCCTGGTACTGCTGCAGAGACGAGCACAGGAAGGCACAGCCAGCTGGGAAGAGGCACAGAGCGCATCAAAAAGAGGGCGGCTCACCAAAAAGCTGAGGCTGATAAGAAGGAAAAGTGTAACCTTTGCTTTCCTCTTTTATGCTTCTTCTACACCGGACCGCAGCTTGCATTCTGCTGCGTTTCCGTGGCAATGCCTCTCCCGCACATCGACATCCAGGTGGACTTTTTTTGCTCTGGACTACTGATAACTCTGCTGCTCCCCCCATTTTTAAAAGGCTTTTTTTTCAATGTTATGTCTGAGATAATCCCCTGAGTTTGTGTGCAGCATGAATCATTAACATACTGCTAATGAAGCGTGGCTGGGCCGGCGGCCACAGCTGACAGGATACCCGCTGGGCTCGCAGATGGGCGCGGAGGTGAACACTTTGCTTGATGCTGATGATCTCGCCTCCTCGCACTCTCTCCTCGGACGAGGTGGCTTCCAGAAGCACTGCTGCCAGCGGGGTGCCTCCTGGCACAGCAGGGTTTGGTACACACACTTGATGGGCAGGTGTCCAGGCAGCTTGTATTTTTCCAGTGCAAATGGCTCATCTTAAAGTTCTGGACTGTATGATTAATAATAACTGGAGTCTAATCTGCGATCTGTACTGCGCCTGGAGTGATCAGGTGAGTTTGATTCTGATTTTTCTTCCAGATATCAGGCCAAACTTTTACTGTGCTCTGCAAAAGTTGAAAGCCATTCTGCATTTCCACATATTTTGCTGTCAAGATGGAAGGTGTTCTTGTATTGTTTTAAAGCAAGCTTGTGCAATAGTTCTTGAGGCTTTCCAAAAGAAAAGTATTTTTTTGTGTATTAAGCTGCTTGACCTCTTCATTACAAGCTCAATGTTTTTCTACCCTTGTGCAAAGGGCTGTATGAATAATTTTGGTCTCAAAGGAAAGCTGAGACATGAGATTACTACAGAAGTATCAGAAACTAGATATGTGTTACGGTGTTAGAGTAAATTTTTCCGGAACACAACAGAAAATATAAATGGTTTTCTCCTCCTAAAAGAAAAACTGCATTACTTTAGTTGGAAACCAGAGGATCGCAGCCAAGAGTATCTGCGAGAAAGCAGAAGCTAAAAAAGTAAGCCTGAGCAGTATTACAGATGTTTCAGTAGAGGTGTTAGTATGCAGGTAAACATCTCAGGAACTCATCAGCCGATTTTGACGATCAAAAAAAAAAAGATCATTTTCTGTGTTTTTCCGTTTTTAATTTTTGAGAATTCTGTTTTTATCAATTTTATACAAATTTAACACCAATACAGTGTATAAAACAATTAAATTTAGCCAATTAGTGCCATTATAACTAACTTGAATGCTTTCAAGCTTTTAAACATATTTAAGGCAAAAACATGACACAAGCAGTGTTGTTTTCGTTAACGGTGACGATGACGAAATCATTTCGTTGACGCCCCTTTTTTTCATGACGATGACGACACGATGACGAGCTAAACATGTCTCTCTGATGACTAAAACATGACGGGACGTGTGTAAATTTTCATTGACGAGATGAGACTGGACGAAAATGTGAATCTCTGGTCTGTCAGACGTTCATAATGCAGGAAATGTCCACCTATTCTGCATTTATCTGTCTGTTAAAAGTCAAAAAGTAGTTGCATCCTCACTCGCATCCGCCCAAACCGAGACCCGCGAACCGCGGCTCTTCCTGTCAAACCTGACCCGCATGTCGCACATTAATATCTTAAATTCACAGCAGTCTCTGTCATTTTGCCACGTAGGGGCTTCATCTATTTGATTCAGAGATTCCAGCATAAAAGATCATCATCCCTGGTTGTAACAGTGTTCGCTGTTCCCATTACCAGCAGTGCCTCTGTCTCTGCCTGATCTGGAAACGATCCCAACGTTAGATGTTTAAAACGCGTCTTGACCAACGAAAAAGAAACATATTCTCACCGCCACCCGCCCGAACTACATAAATATCCGCCCACACCTTAACCATGATATTAATCTTTGTCATTTCTATCTGCTAAACAGCGTGTTTGCGGGTTACCGTCGGTTATCTGAACTGCTGAGGGACTCTGGTGAACACCTGCGGTCAGACGCGCAGCTGCTTGGCCGCGCTGTTCAAACGGTGGGAAGTTCGTCTCTTTTCAGAGAGCCGGTCTTTTTGATTCGGTTCCCAAAGAGTCGGCTCTTTTGAGTTGGTTCCTAAAGAGTCGGTTCTTTTGAGTCGGTTCTTAAAGAGCCGGCTGTTTCGACTCCCAAATGGTTAGTAATTTAAGATATTTGCAGCCCTATATTTTACCTTAATTTTGCAATAAATTGATGGTTTGTGTGTCAAAAACGTTTTTGCATTCAGTATTTTTATGAGAAGCTTTAAAATTTATTCTATCTTCAAACTTTTTTATTTGACAGGGACAGTACATATTAATGAACATATAGCAACATGTTGAATTGTCATTAGTAAGCTAATTAGCATCAGCAGTCCCCTTGGCAGGTAAAGAAAAGATACACAATATAATAAAACAACAAAATTAAACTTTCAGGTGCCACATGATTATAATACAAGACAACGCAACTCACTCCCCTCACCATTAACTGCTGTCTTCACTTGCAATGGAACATAGTCTTTCTCTCTGTTTTCATATACAAACCTATATGCTCAAATGTAACCGGCAGCATGGTCTCCTTAGTGGCCAGTTATTCTTTTTTTTTTTTTTTAAATAAAGCCTACCTGACAAAAACTAGACTAAAACATTTTTAATTTCGTTGACTAAAACTAGACTAAAACCTTTTTGATTTTCGTCGACTAAAACTAGACTAAAACTATCAGATACAGAATTGACTAAAATATGACTAAAACTAATAAGCATTTTCGTCAGAAAGACTAAGACTAAGACTAAAACTCAGATAGCTGCCAAAAACAACACTGGACACAAGTTGAAAGGAGTCATCACCCGGAAATCCCACTTTTTCACGTTAAAACATGTGTATTGGAACAGGACCTCAGTTATAACGTACCAGAAACTCCGGAAAGTGAAAGTAACTTCGTCTCTGAGTGCGGGCGCTCTCTTCTCACCAGAATCGGCCACAAGCACGCGCTCTCCACAGTACGCGAATTGGATTTCTTTCTCCCAATTACGTGAATGAGAGAGGCTGCTAGCTGCTAAGCTAGCCTCTTTAGCGCCACCTAAAAGCAACTGATTACCTGCCGTGGAGTCGTTATGATCAGCTGTTATGACGTGAACTAGAGAGGCTGCGAGCGAGCTGAAAAAGCTAGCCTCTTTAGCACCACTTGAAGGCAGCTGATTACCTGCCACAGAGTAGACCAGCTTTGTCAGAAAGGATGCCGGCGACAAGGAGGAGGAGGAGGGGGGAGATTGCCATGCTGAGTTGCCTCAGCAGAAATTCAGCAGTGTTCAGTGCTTTAACAGGAGGGACAGCACTACCAGGGACCAGTGGATTATATTTATCAGTGAGGATGTGCAGTCAGTAAGTGTTGCTGCTTGTGTAACTTATTATCTTTTGTGTAAGAGACCAGTAAACGGTGGTTGACGAGTGGACAAGCTGCTAATGTAGCTACAGAAGCTAACACTGTTTGGTTAACTTCACGTCAGACGTCCGCTCCTTATATTCATCAGAGTCCAGCCCTTTTACTCCGCGGATCCTCTCTATCAACCGCACCACTACGTTTTTTATCAAGTTTTTCTCTGTTGGGACATCATTTCCTTCACCTGCTCTGTCCTGATAAAACTTTGTTTTGGCTTTGACGTTTGCCTCGTGAACGTGCTTACAGACAGGTCTAACTCTCGTGCATATTCTCGCGACAAACAATAGTTGGGGATTAAAAGAGGTTAAAATGAGCTCATTAAATTTTCCTCCCACCCAACTAGAATTAAAAATTCATTTGAAGATAATTTAAGAAGGATTGTGTATGTGGGTTATGACACCTTTAAACAAACAAAAAAGGAAAATGCCAATAGTAAATAATACATAATTCAGAACAGAATTATAACAGAACTACACTGATAGAAAAGTGAACACTTAACTATAAAACATTCTTCATCTCCATGGAAACTACCAGGATGTTCATGAGTCATTTCAAACTAAAGCAGTCATGGAAGAGCACAATCTATAAGGTGGAATAAGACTTTTGACCAAAAATCGGCAAATGTAAGACATAATTCATGATTATGCAATTTGTTTGCTCCTTTGTTTGTTTGTTTGCTGAATTTTTGTCTGACATGGATGAGATAGACATCTTTGTAATCAAAACTTTGTGTGGTTTGCTTAAAGGCCTCCTTCCACTTAAAACCCGTTTAACTTGCTCCTTCTGAAATACGGAGGGTTTCCCCTTGTTTACTTACACATGCTGACTTGCTAGCGTTGCGTCCCCCCCAGTCGGCTGTGCTTTCTCATCAGAGAAACAATACGAAGAAAAAAAGAGCGAATCGGGAACAGCCTCGCACTTCTACGTCACATTGCAAATAGCATATCCCACGTGGGGTTTCTATCTGTCCATTGGAAGGCAGGTAACCCTCCACTACACACTAGAAGTGAAGACAGCACGACTGTAGCTTCGGAGTTGAGAAGCTAATTAGCTAACTGTTTGTTAGCATGATGGAACAAACTTGTTTGTCGGCTCTATTTCCTGTCTGTATCAAAATAAGAGCGGAGGGCGGAGCTTCCTTCATACACTCGTGGGAGCCAGCCAATCAGACGGAAATTCATGAGAAAGACCCGGAAAAGCCTGCCGTTGGACCACAAGCCTCTCTTCTAGTATACAAATACAGCTGGATACTAAGCAACCAGAAAGGTTTTTTTAAACAGAAACGATGCAGAATGCATTCAATAATAATGGAGAACACAAAAATATTAATGAAATGACCATGGAAGTACAACTTTAAAGTGGAGAAAGAACCTCTGAAGTAGACAGTGCTGTTCTTGTGTTTTGGTTTGGATTCCCATATCATTGCTTGGGGGTTGAACTGTGTTTGGTTTGGATGCCAGTGCTTGGCGATTCTTCTACATTGAGTTTCTCCTCATCATTTTGGCATGATACATATTAGATGCTGAGATCTGTGCTTCTTAAACTTGTTACATACTCCACGAGATGCGAGAACTTTGTTCTTGCCCTCGAGGGTGCAAGAACAAAAAAAAAAAAAAAAGTTTTTGTCAAGTCGATATGTACTCCACAAGAAGCTCTGCGACTGTGTGTGTGCGTGGAGGAGGAGGGGAGGGCGACGGTGTTTACCCAGTTATTATACATTTGCAACAAACTTCTGCAGCTGTGCATGCGGTGGTGTCCACATAGTTAAATACCAGGTGTTTGCATTTTTGTACTTTCTCACAACCCGATCAGCTGTTCATTAAAACTATCCGTTCAGCCTCGCATCTGCAGAGATGCGGAGGTGATCTCTGCTTCAAGCATCTCCATGTTCACCCCACCCGCCTCAAATGTCTGACCAATCACACAATACTTATTGGAACTCCCCCAGAAGAAAGTTTTGCTCGGCCGAGGGCTTGAGAACAAGCCGCAAGCCGTCCTCAATCACGTCCGCAAGAACAAAATGATGTCATTTTGTTCTTGTGACCCTGAGAACAAGAAGAAAGAGTGCGACCCATTACACCTACTAGCCCTACTTTTTAGACCTACCCCTAGATTTTGTGCGTTCCTGCGAAGGTAGTGCTGTCCCAATCCCTCTTTGCGTATAGGGGAAGTGGACAGAACGAGGGGTAGGGGGTATGAATCTAGCCCTTCAGAGTGAGGGACGTCAGATGCTGACTTGCTGAGGAAGGGACAGAGAAAAGGGAACCATGTTAGGTTAATTGGTCACTCTAAATTGCGTGAAATTGAATGAATGTGAGTATGAATGGTTGTCTGTCTGTCTGTGTTGGCCCTGCGACAGACTGGCGACCTGTCCAGGGTGTACCCCGCCTCTCGCCTGATAATAGCTGGGATCGGCTCCAGCAACCCCCGCGATCCTGAGCTGGATAAGCGGTACATGAAATGACTGACTGACTGAGGTGTTAGGGAGTTTACAAGAGGTAATTTACAAGGGAAAACAGTTGTCAATGGCGACGTCTTCCGTGTGGTTGTTTTTATTTTTTTATTAATCAACCGCAGCATGATGAATGATGAAGAAATGAAAAACGACCGCAGCTGTTAACTCTGTAGTTTCTGGGTGTGTTGTTATGGTGAGACGTATGTGCAAACGTCACTACGCAGTTTCTTACGTGCATGAACGTAAATGCAGCAAGTGGTGTCCCAATTCCTAGGGAAGATTACAAAGCCCTACCCCTTGTGGCTTCAATTCGAGGGTGTAGTCATAGTGGGCGAGGGCTAGGGGTAGTGAGTAAGGGCTAATGGTTGAAAGTAGGGGGAACATTGGGATTGGGCCAAAGTTCTCTTTTCTCACGGAGTATGTAACAGCCTTCAGGGTGTGCGAAGATCTTTGGTACAGCACACATCTCATGCTGCCCACTGTACATGGGGTTCTCATAATGGAAAGTTTATCAACTTAGGAATCATTCAAGCACAGAAAATGTAAAGGATGAGCAAGTGTTAAGTCTACATGTAGAAGACAATTTGTCAATTAACCAATTATGAATTGTATCTTTTTGCATCTTACCAGCAGCCTACCACAAAAACACATAACATGGGCACCATTTATTTAATTGTTTCTGTAATAAAAAAGAATAAAAAAAAAAGTTTAAAACAGACAGAGAAATATATTTTGGAAAAACAAAATGTTCCCAAAGAGATACAATGTGAAAATGTGGTATAGCGTGCAATGGATTTAAAAAAAATGTGACAGCAATGGACCAGAGGAGGACAAAATAATAGGCAGGCCTATAAATATATGTATCCCTATAAGGGCTGAGTATTGTTGAGAACCTCACGATTGAACAATAATTTCTTTGGGTTGCAGTTTGATTTTGATTCAATATTGAACTAAATGTTTCAATGTTGAGAGGTAGAAATACACAAATACTAATTAGAGTTTCTGTGTTCAGTTTTTAAATATTCATTTTCATGCCCATGTGATCATATATTGATGTCACCTCACATTGTTGGGTAATAAATCATCTGAACCTGAGAAATGGTTGGCATTTTGTTGTATGATCTATTGCACCTCAGTGTATACAATGTAAATAACATGTGCAGCGCCCCCACAGGTCAGGAGGTGAATCCATTTAGAGGATCTGCTGAATCAAGTCAAGACATATTGCGATACGTTAATTAATCAATATTTTTTACCCACCCCAACCTCTATATTGACATCAGATCAAGAATATCTGAATGTGATTTCCTAAAATAAATAAATAAAAAGAATCCAGCTAAAACCTGAGATACACATCTACTGGTCACTTTTAATCATCAGGAATAACTCTTGAAAGATAGCTGGCAAGAGACCATCGTTGCTCCTCAGAAACAGATATTTCTTTTTTTCTTCTTCTTCTTTTGGCCAAAAAAAAACAGCTATTTCCATTTATCTTAGCACATATTTAAGCAAATTTCTGCATCTCCTTCCCGTTTTCCTGGAAATATGTTAAGAAATTAGATCGGCTGAAGAATCTGACACTGTACTGTAGTACTGTTGATTATGGTCACCTCTCCTCACCCTTCCTATAAACTTCCCTCTCCTCTTTGCCCCCTGTTGCATTTAAGAGTTCTCCAGGAAAGGCATCCCTGACATGTTGGGTATTAATAGCCAGCATTCATTCAGAAGTGTGGTGTGGAACAGGAGACCATGGAGCGCTGAGCATGCTGACCTCTGACTGTCCCTGCACTTCCAAACAGAGTGTGTCATGCTGCCTCAGGTGGCCTGACAACAAAATCTTGTAAATAAACTTTCTTCAAGGATCTACATTAAGTATGCTGCTGAATTACTGGCACTTTTTCAAATACAAACATATCCTGCAACAAATTATTCATCCTACTGGCTACAAATTTAGGACAATGAATGGGATGAGGAGTGTGTAAGGCTTAAAGCCTTTCTATGTTCAGAGAATGATGTAAGAGTATGAGCATCTGAACATACAAATATGGATGTTGTCTTTCTCATAAAGTGCTCTTTGTCATTTTATCTAGCATGTATCACTTTGTCTCCGTATCCACAGAGGTCAGCTTGGCACCCTTACAAACACTTCATATCTCTGACATGCCTCTTTGGCTTTTTCTCTGGACGCTCACACAGAAAACTCATTGTTTGATGCATTTTTTTCCCCCCTCGCTCCCGTTTTTCATTTCACCATGGAATGCCTGATGTGAAGAGTAAAAAAGTCTGGCCGTGTTGAGCAATGTGGCAGCTCTGCTCTCTGGCTTGCCCCTTCCCCTAATTTAATTTTAGCTGTGCTGAAAATTGTTTGCGTCCCAAGCTGAACTGATAGGCCTCTGTTTCCAGAGAGCCGCTGCTGTCCGAGGCGCAGAAAAAAGCCTTTGTACGGCGGTAGCTCAGCACCAGGCCTCATGAAATATTTACAGGCCAACACCTGGTGTGAGATTGATAAAAGCAAGCCAGGGAACCAGCAACATTGCCACCAATAACTGAGAGGGCCCAGCTCTATCAACATGTTGGCCTGGAAAGACTATTTGATTTGTAATGTTATCCCTTTAAAATTCTTATGAATAACTGTGTCATATCATTTAAACAAATAAAAGTAATCACAAGCAAAGTGCTCAAATCAGATTATTGATCATTTTTTCTTTATATATTCTAACTCATTTATGCTAGTTGCCAACAGAGCTGCAGATGTACAGCATGAGCACCAGATGCTACCAGTGGGATACTACGCTGATGTTGTGCATTACCAGGCGTGTGAACATGCAAGGAAGTCTGGCGATTCTTTTGAACTCCAACTTTCTTTTTCATTTCTAACTCAGATTTTCTTCTTGCATCATTTGTGCTCCCACAGAGAGATTTTTCACAAATGTGTGCTACTGTTCCTGTTGCTAAAATAAGCTTGAATATCCAATCATTTGGTGGTTTTTGCTGAGATCCAGTATCTACGCATGCATTTCCTAAGCACTAGTTTTGAGGGGCTATCTTTTGGCCCCTTTGATGTAAGAACCTCATTTCAAGAAAGGGCCCGAATCGCTGCAGCCGACCTGGAAATATCAGCTTTATTTATTTTTTAATACAACTGCTTTGTCTTCCTAGCAAATCCCTAAGGCCAAATTACCCACAGTACATATGCTTTGTTTCGTGAAGCTTGTTGGTGCCTGAAATAACTTGAAGATGGCATTATTTGAACTTTGATTTTTGTCTTTGTAAGGGAGTAAACAAAACATGGCACTGGGGGGTTAAACGGCGTAGTTTGTGTCAGAGGGTGCTCTGTCACACTGTCCTAGACCTCAAAGAGCAACTTGGATTAATAATTCATAGATGAGGAAAGCAATTATACAAGGGTTTGCTTGCATCAGGGTGGGGGGACCCTGGGGACTCTAATTGGCCCACCTGCTCTCGGTCTCTGAGGGGCTGGCAGAGGTGGCTGTCTGGGTGTAAGGCCAGTGTGTGTGTGTGTGTGTGTTTGTCCTCTCTTTGTTAGGATGCCTCTGACTATGAGGGGGGATGGCTTCTTTGGTGGTTCATTGACAGACTTTTCAGCTGGACGTCCCAGTACTGATGGACCACACCCAACATAGCAGGGGGGCTGGCAGAAAATAACCAGTCTTAAGGCTACAGTATACTTCTCAGACATCATGCATCATCCAACTGCATAACCCCGGAGACCCCTCGAGCCTTTATAGTTCTCCGTCATCGTGCTGGATACGCAGTGCAATCTCCCGCACGACCAGCAGGGGTCGCTACGCAAGACTGACCTACTCTTATGATGCCAGTGGTCGGTAACCTCGGTGGATATTTTTCTTCTGGTTACAGCAAGCAATGGTGTCTGAGAGAGAGAGACTGTTGTTGCTGCAGCCGAATAACATTGAAACAGAGATACTTTTGATGCAAAAATTAAGACGATGGGGAGATTTTGGTATTTCCTCACTTCTTCGGCCAAACGTTGGACTCGTGTCTTTGTAGGCTAGCCGGTTTAATAATGGCCCTGCTAGCGTTTACGTTGTGATAGACCTATCACATCCCTTGGCGACTTCATTGTCCCTTGACGGAGTGACGGACACTTAAAAAAAAAATATTTTGTGCAGCTGGAGACGACGGAGAGGCTCTCCATCGACGTAGAGGGCTGTCCGTAACCTACGTAGAGCACTTTACGGACAACTAGAAATTAGGCTTTACCCAGTTATTGTGTTTTATTGTTTCCAGAATTCTTTGACTCATCCATGAGATTATTTTGGGTCTTTTACATTTTTGTACGTCTATGACCAGATTGAACATTTAAGTTTTTCTTAAGATCATAAATTTTAAGTTTATGTTGTTATTTCAAGGTGACACAGAACTTCAGATTGATTCTGGTTCACTTACACTAGACTAGAAAGTCTTTGGCTTATTGTTTTGTAGCAAGTCCCTGCTATGGCCCTTGGCTTGGACCTGTGTGTCAGCCAGCTCTGGTCTTGTCTTTCCCTCTGTCTGTCTTCTCTTCTCTGTCCTTCCATCTCCATTCCTCCTTTGTGGGGAGGAATTCCAGGCTGTTGGCCTGCACTATTGTGCTACTATTAGCATATGAAAGCAGTCAAAGGGCACTGAGATGAGGCGGGAAAAAAGGGAGGGAAGGAGAGAGTCATAAAACTTCCTAATCATCCCCAAGCTGACATCAGAACCTTAATCAGCCCATGTGCTTGTGTGATGCATATTTCCATGAGAGAAGTCTTTTCATTCTTTCGTGAAAGAGAGGCAGAGATAGTCTTCTCATTTCCCTTACTGAAGTCAGTCCTACGAGGCCGCAATCCCGCAGGTTTTTAATGTATCCCTGGTCCAACACACCTGTCTCAAATTAATGACTCATTCTGCCGAACTTCATAGGCTGTTGGATCCATTTACTTTAAGTTCGGGATGTTGGAGCAGGGATGCATTGTAAATAGGAATGCACAGAATTGGATGTTTGGCTGATATGCTGATATTTTATAACTCATTTGGCAGATAACCGATGCCGATATTATAACTAGTATAGCATGACAAAGCAAAATTTTTATGTCAAGCCTGATGCCGTCACTCACATGGCAAGGTATACGACTCATTCATTCAACAGTAGCATCGGATCGGTATCAGGTACTGGCCGATGCGCTCAGCCCAGGTAACGTGTCGGATTGGATCAGAAACAACTGGATTGGTGCATCTCTAAATACCTTTAAAGAAATAACAGTCAATAGCTCAGTGGGCCCGCATGCCGTCCGCCAGGCTAAAACAGTCTCACTCACAAAGAGAGTGGGAACGTTAGCGTTACCTCCTGGTGTTAGCACTAGCCAGGGTCCAGTGATGAGGTAGAGGAAGGTGTGGCTACTGACACACTTTGCTTTGGTCTACAGGCACTGCACAGCAGCAGATGTTGGGATTGAATGATTTTGCTTGATTTAAGCATGACAGTGGTTTTTAAATAAAAACAAGTCAAATCTGTGCATCCTATCTAATGTAAGAGCCAGTAGTAACAGGCACCCGCTGGGCAACATTGGCGTCACAGAACAGGGACTGTTATATTTTCAACTGAATGTCCTTTTGTGATTATGAAGTATTTTTTTCATTTAATTTTATTTTTCATATCAGTCAGTGATATCAGTGGAGTGGCCAATGTCTGATTCTTAATTTTAAAGCCAATATTTGCTGATATCGATATCATGTGATGTCATTGTGCATCTCTAATTGAAAATCTGCAGGATTGCGGCTCTTATAGGACCAACTTGAGTAATCCCGCCTTAGATGATGTTCTATAACATTTACTACTTTTCATTTTCTTGTCTTCAATCCAAAATGTCAAAACATTCATTTTCATATTGGCTGGTCTTATGTCGCATGTGTTGGGTGTAAAATCAATCGATCAGTCAGTCTAGAGAACTGACTTCACTGTCTTTAGATGTGATGAGTTAATCTTCTGTACTTTATGAGTTTCTCTGGTCCTTTTCAGATGGTTCAGATTTGATGGTAAAACCTGTAATCCAAAATCCGAGTGTGTAACTGGTTTACATAATGAGCTGGAGAAGGCAGGCTGACTGTGGCATGATATTTTGGAAAGTTGTGTGTTAATGTGGATTTTCAGACCATTTCTTTTTTTCTGAGGTGAACAATTACAACCTAATGCTAAGCTGTTATAAAATCATGGTCCTCTAGCCTGCTGAGATGTTGCTCCATCTGGAATTTTGTTGCAAGTGGGTAAGTTTTGTCACTTTCCAGAAATCACAAATGTTATTTTGCCAAAGTTTTACTCCCTTTCACTCTGGTAAATGAAGTGTGCTTACGACAGTGTGGAAACATGACGTCGTCCTCCTCGGCTGAGCTGTGATAATAGCCAGAGCTGTGGTGCTATGCGAGTTGGAAGTATTGGCTCGCTATAAGCGTATTTCAACAAGGATACATTGTCATTTTTTAGGAATCGGGGTACACAGACAGTCATTGCAACAAAACCTGTGTTCAGTAGCATGGGCTTCTCATTGTGAACAGATGCACAGTGATCCAGTAGGTGGCTGTAATTTGATAGAAAGAAAATAATTCCTTCATAAATGTTAACACATGTGTTTATGCGGTTCATTTAAAGAGACATAGCTTTTCTGATTTTATAATGGGTTTTTTGTGCTTTGAGCATTACAAGATAAATGTTATTCTCTTTAATTATATTTGCAGACATGTCTAAGTCTAATATTTATCCTGAAAAATCCAAATTAACTTCAGGCTTATAAGAAAAAAGATTACATTTTGGTTCGAATGGACCCTTTAACAATGATCAAAACAAAGTGGAACTGTGTGGAGTTTTGCTGCTTTTCAGTATGAAAGCATGAAGTGATGCATCCCACTGAGACAAGCTAATGTTGACACATAATGGGCAGTTTAAGCTTTGTGACACTGTAGATTCTTAAACATCTGAATATTTTAATAGGATCTTATTACAAGCAGCAGTTTCACTGCATAAATGTAGAGTTAAATGAGTCAATCTTTTAGAGCAGGAAAAGCAATTGGGTCACAGAAAATGATGAATCGGATAGTACTTAAGACTCATTTAGAAAATAAAGATGTCTCCTCTTGCTGCATCATCGTTGCCGCGTTAAACTGGCTGCAGTGCCGTAGCACAACCGCCTGTGGCCGTAAATTTGATCTGTACTGTGGTCCTCAGCAGTCCTAGTGAAAAGAGGCGTAAACAGAATGCTGATTCACCTCATACTGCCACAGTAACCCTTCACTACCCCTCCCCACACAACCACGCAGACACATAAGCCCAGTGACATGTGCACACAGTGCTGCAGTAAACACACAGTTGTGCCGTTTCTCGTCTCACAACAGAAATGACAGTAGTCGTCTTCAGATGCTTCGTTTAACAAATCCAAGAAAGCGCCTCGTCCTTGGAGCGTAACCCTGGTAACAGGGATGGCACGTAAAAATGCCTTTTCTTATATCATTTTTCAAGAGCCATATTCTCTCAAGCTGGAGAAGGCAGCAGCGAGAGGGTGTGAATAAGAAAAAGCTGGATGCTGCTGAGTGTGTTTGGCCTCGCTGCTGAAAAAAACAAGCTTGGAAAAGATACAGCTCTCTTTGGTGCAATGCAGACGGGGCTGGGGGGAGGAGGGGAGGTGAGGGGGGTGTTGCCAGTGGGTGGAGCTGTGTGAGCATGTATGTGGGATTGTTTTCATTGGAAGGTGCCGTTTTGTTTTCATCCATAACTGTTTACACAGGCCCTTTTGCTCCCCTCCACCCCCCTTTTAGTCTCTCTTGAGGTAAAGTTGTAAATATTACCGCCAGGCTGCAAGAGATGAGGGTTGCTATGGTGATTTTGTTTTTTTCCCCCCCCCCCCCCCTTACTCATCATCTTACACTGAGTGGTTACGTCATTCGTGACAGTGAAAGGGTGGAGCCAAGTGGGGTTGATTAATCCCACAGCAGCGTCGTGACAGAGAATCTATAGATTACCGGTGTGTGTCGGTCACCCTCTTCATGCTCCATCTTTCCCAGCTACAGAGTAAAACACGATCCCCAGCAACTTCTTTAAGCTGTGGTAGATTGGTCAGTGACTAAGGGAGGACATTTTTCCTCCAATATTTGTGTGAAACTTACAATTTTAATGATAATGAAAAAAAACATGTCCTTCTTCTGTCCTTCCAGGTATAAAATGTTGAGCCCACCATATTTTCCTGTTTTCCTCACTCAGCCCTGAGGCATCACAGTAAAAAAGGCGCTAACTGGCTGCCTGTTAAGAGCCGGTGTGTGTGATTGGGCAGGCAGCACACATTGCAAGCTTCACAGTGATAATGATGCCCTCTGTCCTCCAGCAGTCAGCCTGCGTGCACCGCTTTGTTCTGATGCTGATGGCTGCATTAACATGCACATCACATCCACACCTATGACCGTCTGACAGTGGCACGGAGATGGGTTAAGCTCTGATTTAGAATCAGCGGTGATGAATTGCTAACAAAACCAAGCTGACGGTGTCATGGGTGAGGTCATCAGAGGAAAATGGCGCCAAATTAGAAAAAAATGTGCAGTTTTCAAATGCATCTTGGTTTTCCCCGGCATTTGATTTCCACTGCTATTTTCTGCTTTTCTAACACAAACGACATCCATCTGTTTTCCTTTTCTTTTTTAAAAGGGGTTTTTGCATGCCAGAGTGTGTGGATCACTGGCTGACTGGGTGTTTACTGTGGTGATGGAGAATGCAGTGGACACTCCCTCTTTGTAATATGGCCCATGCATGACTATAAAACCATCTGACACAGACAAAGAAAATATTTGAGCAAACGCAGAGTGGATGAAAGAGATGCAAGCATCAAGAAAGAGCGTGATGTAGGTGGTGTAAGTGTGCAGTGAGTTGCAGACAGTAACAGGGTAATAGATGAAGAGAAAGGTGTAGAAATGAGTATGAAGTTTTCATTGTTTCCACCTGTTCTGGGTGTGGTCATCATGGCTTGGAGACCTGCTGTGTTTTTAGGACTGCACCGCGTCCTCCTTCACAGTCTCTGGCCCATTTAATAAACTTCTATAAGTATTATTTCTTCATAGGGTAACACACTTTTGAGGTTGTGTGTTAGTTAAGAGTGAATATTCTCTGCCTTTTTTGAGTCTTATTGATTATCATTACATTATGGTTTCAATGCAACCCTGTGAAAAGTCTGCGACCCCACAGTGATCAGCACATGTAGAAGAAAATGTAACATCACATGTGGCACACTGTTTACGGTCGTAAACATTGATACTACACATGTCAGCATGTGTATACTGTATAGGGATGGACCGATATAGCTTTTTTGGGGCCGATACCGATATTTTCTCATCAGCCTCAGCCAATAGCCGATACAACCTGCTGATATTTGGGGCCGATATTGCATTACCAGTATCGGCCCCGTATTGTATACCAGCAGCAGGATTTTCTCATAATTTTTCATATCAAAGTATTTTGACTTTCTGAGCAGCAGATGAGTAAAATAAAAGTCCAAGATATTCCTGACTTTACCTGCACTTCAAATCTATAGGGATGATATTATGTCTGTCTGTCTGTCTAGTCTTATTACGATTTCTACAACTGGAAAATACAGTAAACAGGTTACTGTACCACTTTTCATATTTTTGTAAAAACATATATCTATAATTTATCCTGTATTCAAGTGTATATTGAAGTGTGATCAAGCTGGAAGATGAATCTAAACGAATATCAGGTTCTTTTTATTTTTTTATTTGATTTCATTTTTATCTCATTCTGTTTTACTTGAGATGGAAAAAAATCTACATCAGGGCTGATTACTCTACAATGCTGAGGGAGTAAGTCTTGCTTTCAGGCCTCTAACACAGCAACAGAGCTTTGGGGGTAAATACGGAAATATCTGACAACGACCTGCAGAGTGACATTTTCTGTCGATGCCAGGTGAGTCTGGACATCTCTCATGTCATCCTGCACGTGCGCTGTCAGACCCAGCGGGTCTGGTTCTGTTGAACATTTTTGCTGCTGGGGAAGACGCAGAGATCACATGAGCCATAATCAGTTCCTCCGTACAAGCGGACACGCGCGCTTCTGTTGTTTTTCCGCTTTTATCTGGATGTGTGGATGAAAAGTTTCACTGCACACTGGACACCTGATGCTCTCCGTTTCTGCTCATGTTTGCATTTTCCTGCACGGAGACAATTTAACCCGCTGCTGCGTAAAGGAGATCTCTTTCTCTCTCTCTCTCTCTCTCCCTCTCTCTCTCTCTCTTTTTTTTTTTTTTCCAAAAACACAAAAAAGAGAGTTTTGCGTTTTCCGTGGGTGAGTAACCAGCGCGCGCTGGATCAGGGGGTTTCTCCTCTGATTAGGGATGGGTACCTTTCACATTTGAATCGATACGGTACCAACTTTCGGTACCTGCGAATCGGTACCGGTACCAAACGGTACCAGTTTTCGGTACTTTTATGTGTGTTTATATGCCAATAACAGATTTATTTGTCATTCTCAACACAGAATTTTTATGTAATATATTAAAGCAAAATCCAGCTGTTTTTATTCTCTATGATGTCAGAGCGTCTGGTAACAGAGGGAAACTTAATGGCAAGGCAAGTTTTTTTATACAGCACATTTCATATAGCCTATATTCAAAGTGCTTTAGATAAACCATAAGCATTACAGGGGGTTGCAAAAGGGAAAATAATTAAGAACAAAAAAGTAGAAGTATGACTTTAAAATGATTAACATTAAAAAATATTAAAGATTAAGAAGAGAGAGCATAGGGCTGAAAATCCCTAAATTAAATCCCTCTTCTTTCTGCGGACTGCAGATGCGTCGGGAACGGAGCTTTGAGAAGAATATTGTGTTTTATCTGCTGCTTCCTCAGATCAGACGTGTTCCCGCCGCTTGCATCACAAATATTGTACCGAACTTGATGTTTTAGAGAAGTGAAGCCAGGAAAGCTTCTGACTGAACATGCGGCCGCTGCTGCGGATGTCATGCGTGCGATGCAACGTTCGCGTGCGGCACAGAAATCACAAACTTTTCTACTACCTCACATTAAAAAGGATGCATTTAGGTACCGAAACATTGTACCGTTTAATTTTACGTGAATCGGTACCTGGTAGTACCGACGAAGTAAGGTCGGTACCAATAAAAGTACCGAATTCGGTACCCATCCCTACCTCTGATTCTCTTCATAAGGAGAACTGATGGTCAGCTTCAGGTCGGCTGAAGAAGCAGCAGTAACTTTCCTCCTGCTTAGGTTCTAGAGCCTATTTATGCAAATCTTGCAGGGATCCGCTTATATACAGAATTTCATTTTCAGTTCGCATCGCGCTCGTCTTCACCGCAGCCCGAAGTCTGACACTTATGATCCATCAGCTGATGGATAAAAGAAGACGATTTTTGAGCTTTTACCCTCCTAAAAATTTTTTTTATTTGATTGTGTAAAGTCAGGCGGCGCTTTTCACTGCTGTCGATCAGCTGGTTGTGGCTGCAGCTGAATATATGATGAAGGAAACGATTAAAACTAATCTTACAACTTTTAATATAAAAAACTTTGGTAGACCAGAGCTGTTGTTAGTAGAGGAGAGAAGAGAAGGAGAGGAGGGGGGGAGCAGCGTCTCCAGCAACTGCTGCCTGTATAGATGCCTGTCTGTAAATTATGCCGAAGGTCGCGTATCGGCCAATGCACCCGACGTATCGGCCGATGCCGATACTAGCAAAAAAACACAAATATCGGCCTAAAATATCGGCCGGCCGATGTATCGGTCGATCACTAATACTGTATCAATGTGAGTTGTGCAATCACAACCAATAAAATTATGACACAAAACTGTGTTGTCCATTGTTTCCATTTTTCCATGTCCTGCCTGTCACGTCTGTCTCACTGAAGTAATGTAATGATGTAAAAGCTGTAAAAAATATCAGATGTTTATAGGGCTGGGCAGTATGACCAAAATCTCATATTCCAATAACAAAGTACATAACAATCTAATATTTTTTTTTCTTTTTAAAAAAAATTTATTTAAAAATAGTTTATATTTAAATTGCTATTTGGAAATGCAGTTTCTGGTTTAGCCCTATTTTATAATATTAGAGCTGGGTGATAATTTGATAACTAAACTAAGTTAAACTAAACTATGGAGGCCACAGTGCTCTTAGGAACCTTTTAGTGCTGCAGAAACTCTTTTGTAACCTTGTCCAGATATGTGCCTCGCCACAATTCTGTCTCTGAGCTCCTTGGACAGTTCCTTCCACCTCATGATCCTCATTTGCTCTGACATACACTGTGAGCTGTAAGGTCTGATATAGACAGGTGTGTGCCTTTCCTAATCAAGTCCAATCAGTTTAATTAAACACAGCTGGACTCCAATGAAGGAGTAGAACCATCTCAAAGAGGATCAGAAAGAATGGACAGCCTGTGAGTTAAATATGAGTGTTACTGCAAAGGGTCTGAATACTTATGACCATGTGATATTTCAGGGTTTTTTTTTCAAATGAATTTGCAAAACTTTCTACATTTCTGTTTTTTTCTGTCAAGATGGGGTGCTGAGTTTACATTAATGAGAAATGAAATGAACTTTTTGGGAAAAGGCTGCAATGAATCAAAGAGTAAAAAGTTTAAAGGGGTCTGAATACTTTCCGTACCCACTGTATACCTTTTATACCAATTTGGCAAAGACTGATGATTTGTGAGCAGATGAAGGGCACAGTCTTTGATGACTACTTAAAAAACAAGAAAGAGAAATGTACACTTAATATCAGTCTGAAGAATGGGTATGACACCAGATTGTTTTAGAGGACTTGTCACTATCTAAAAAAAGACCTAAAAGTTGAACAATGCACATGCAGATTTTTAACATTCAGGGTTCAGCTGCAGCACACGCATCAGCTGCTGTGGATACCATTTCCTTCACACAATTATCTATTGAATGGTTTGGAAACCCGGGGAATGGAATACGTGTCTCCAGGCTGTAAATTGAACTGGAAGTTGTTGTGTTGTATGTGACATGTTTTATTCTCTGCTGAGGGTCAGCTAAGGTAGAGTGACAAGGGTGCAACTATGCCAGCACTTCCTGTCCTGTTAGGATACTGTTACAACAATGTAAGCCACATTACAATAGCTAGCAGGGTTCACAATTTCTGCAGTAAAAAGATAAACAAAATAAATCAATTTGACATCTGCACGTCAGTTTTCAGAAGAGCAAAAAACACCTGCAACCTCATCAATATTTGTGTGGGTGCGCTCCCTGTTGTACCACAATTTTTAAGTGTGAATCAACAGTGTACAAATGGGGCGGAAAATGCAACAAACGCATCCAAGACAGCTAAACGGTTACGAGAAGAAAACAGGCAGCCAGATGGTTCCATTCGTGAAAACATGGCTTGAATTGGCTTGCATTAGCCAAACTGAATTAGAAAGTATGAATTCAATTACGTGACATGATGCTACACTTTGAACAGCAGTTTTTGTGATCACTTTGATTGATGGGTTGTGACAAAGGGGAGTGAGGTGAACAGTTTTGTTAGCACAGTCTTTCGTTTTGGCATGTGTGGATGATAATGAAAGTGTCGCTGACAGCTGCAAAGCTTATAAAAACACCACTTTAAAACCGAAGCATTCGGCCCTCACCACATGATACTCCTCTGGCAGCTTTTTGGTGCAGTCTTGGTCCTGTGGTTTTTTCCTTCTCTCTCATCTCTTCATTACTCAATTAAGCAGTAAAATGCATGTTGGGTTTAACATTAACTGCATGTCGGAGCCCCTGTTGGGGCAGCAGCAGTAAAGATCGACCGTGAGCTCTTATGTCATGCTCCATCAGCAGGGAAGAGACTGCCTGGTTTGCATTTGACCAAAGTGAAGCTGCACAACGGGTGCAGCTTGTAAATACTTTGCTTTGGAAAGTACCACTGTACATATACAGGTTGGATGAAGAGCAGATGGGTAGTTTGTAAAGCAGAGATAATGTTTTTGTCTCAGCTGGAGATGTTTTAGGCTTCTACTTGGTTGCAGTTGCTGTAGATGCTGATGGCTGTCTCCTAAGCATCAGATCAGTAGGAGCTGTTGTGTAACTGTGATGGGGTCAAGGAGCAAAAGGGGACAGAGCTGTGATTCAGGTGCAGCGGTGCTCCCATTCAGCCAAGCCATCAGTCCCAGTGGGGGCATCCATCAGCCTAACTCAGGGCCATTTATTCTCAGATTTGATTGATCGCTGTTGACTGCCACTAATGGACATGTGGCCTGCATGCACACATGTGATCCAAGCACACCATACAGAGTATGCAGAGTATCACATACGCATTGCAGACATTTGCACACCTCTTAGACACACTTATTCTGGGCCTTTCCACAGCCTCAACATTCCTCTGGCCGTATCTCACCGAAGGCCCCAACTGCTTTTAATCAGTTGGGTCACGAGGCGCTCCAGATGGGCCTCAGTGTTGGGTGGGACTGCCATGGACATGGTGGAGGAGGAGGGGGTTCGAGCTCGTAATAGTCAACATTTTTGTGCCTCCTCTCCTCAACATCCCCTCCCATCCTGCATTGCGTCAGCCTCCTCAGAGACCCGTGTTGGACAGCGGTGCGCTGCATTGGCTTGGCCGCGTTCAGCTCATGTGTTTCTTAGTTTCCCATTTTTCCAGCATTTTTACTAGCAAACATTTTCCATCGTCAGACTGCATGCTCTGGGTGTTTTGAAAGGAGCTCTGTGTGCTTTCAGAGACCATCATCACAGAATGTGCTTTAACAGTCTGACCAAAGATGTAGGTGTACATTGCAATTTCGGATTACAGCTGTCACATTCAGTTCATTGAGGACAAGATGTCTTAACCATGGCAATGATGGCCAGAAGACATTATGTGCTAGAAATCTGTTGCCCAGATTGTGATGGCCTGATTAAAAGAAGGAATAAAATCTCATGAATGAATCACTTAATTTGTGATGCGTGCGTTTGTAAAAGAAAGAATAGACTGAAGCTGAATCATATGCATTTTTACATTATATTGGGAAGGACTCTGTAGCAGGTGTAATATTCACCTTTCTTACTGTAGAGCCTAAACAAACATGCTGAGTAATACCATCCTTTCAGTTGTTTAACCATCACAATAGCTGGTCTTAGTCAGCATATAATTATGCAGTCCCTTGCATTGATTTGCTCAGTGTTCAGTCTTGCTTTGACTGTGTTTATGACCGTTACCTGGATACTGTAGTACTAATCTTCTCTTTCCTGTCTCCCCTCATCACCTCTCCCTCTTAATGTTCAGCTCTCACATTACAGGGACTGACATTGTCTCATTCTCAGGGCTGGCCCGTTGGGATAATACTCAAGCAGCCTGGGTGAAGGTCAAAACGCATGTGCAGAAAACTGCTGGGATAGTCTCAAAAGCTTTGTTCCTCAAAATCCATCTCTAGCGGATGTATGTCGTCTTACTGAAAAAGTGTGGATTAGATTTTAATGGGCATACACACCTACACGTATGTGATGTGTAATGACCATGAAGACTATTGACACAATACATTTTCTAGCTTCTTACCACATTTGAATCCTAGGCTCTGATGTCTATGTGAAAAAAAAACTGGATGGAATCACAGTTTGACAGTGAAACTGGAATCCTTTGCTCATAAGTGGGTGATATCTGTTATCCCCACCAATCTCTGAATGTTTTACAGTGCCTGAGTCAAATGACAAGAATAGTTTGACCAGTGCAGAAAATGAGAGCAGCCTACATCAAACTCACTCTACAGGACTGTCTCAGAAAATTAGAATATTTTGATAAAGTTCTTTATTTTCCGTAATGCAATTAAAAAAAGCATGAAAATGTCATACATTCTGGATTCATTACAACTCAACTGAAATATTGCAAGCCTTTTATTGTTTTAATATTGCCGATTATGGCATACAGCTTAAGAAAACTCAAATATCCTATCTCAAAATATTAGAATATCATGAATTCTATTTTTCTGAGACAGTCCTGTATATGTTTGAGCTCCACTTTTATGCTTTCCTGAAGAAAAACTTTGAAAAAAAAGAAATTGTTAATGAAACTGCTGATGCAATAGACTGTTGAGTAATTAACAAGAAAAAAAAACTGGCCTCCTCTCTGTAGCCACCTTTCCTGTCAAGAAACTGTCCTCTATCCGCAAGTAGTGCCGCCCCCCCCCCTCCCCTAAAAAGAGAAAAGGATATAGTTAATTTCCTATTGAACTGTTGAAATGTTTTACATTCCCCTGGGAAAAGTAGAATTCTGAAAAATGCATGTGAAACACAGAATTTTAGGGGGAATTTTGAAAATAAAAGATTGAAATGGATTTCATGGGACTGTCTTTAATCCTTACCGTAAACCTAACCATTACTATTCTAACCCTGACCCTAAAACCAGGCTTCAAGTCTCAAAAATCCCTTTTTCCATATGGGGACAAAATTGCTGTCCCCTCATATACAAGAAATTCTCCTAAGTTAGTGTGCAGTCAGGTTTGTGTCCTTATCATGTGGGGGAAAACAAGTGAACACACACAACCCTGTAGCCCGGTCCATCCATTAAACTTCACCATCACCATTTTTGATGATCTGATTTGGCTTGTCTTGCCTCTTGTTATGCAGATGTGGTTCTCTTTAGAGATTTCAGCTTGCAAGCCTCTCTTTCAGGCTGTAATGCTTTCTTCTGTATGAAAAGCTCTTGGGTTGAAGTCTTCATCAATAGAATCCACTGTAAGACTAATAAGGCTCAGCTGAATGGCTCAACTATGTGTCAGATGTTGAAAAAAGTCTGTCATCTTTGTTTGCAGTGTGGTAGTCTGGAACATCTGCAGGATATTTTGAAACTGTGGGAGGGCTTTGATAGATGGGGGAAAAAAAAGCATTATCAAAACTTCAAAATTTTATACATGAACATGAAGACAAAGGTAAGGTAGCCTCTTCTTGTTGGGAGTTCTTGTGGCTTGTTCTGAATGCATCAGCCAAGCAAAACGTTCTTCTCTTGAGGCCCTAAGAAGTATTGAGTGACTGGTTAGACATTTGAGGTGGGCATAGTTAGGGCGGAGAAGCCGGAAGCGGAGAGTTGTCATCTCCATATTTCCCCTGATGCAAGGTTTAATGCATAGTTCAATGGACAACTGATCAAGGTGGTGACAAAGTACAATAAGTACAAAGTTAAATACGAAACACCTGGGTCACTTGTTCATTTTGGGGTACTTTGGTATTTTGGTACGGTGGTGTGCCACAACCATTTACATGCAGCAGAAATCCTGGATTATTTAATGTATTAATTGGTCAGAGGTATCCTATATCTATTTTCAGTCTAAACAACCCTTCATCATAAACTAGCATGCCGTCATTGGAGTTGACGCCTCAGTTTTTGTTGCCAATTCACTTCACTGAAAGCCTTACACAGCAGAGCAAGGCTACAGGCAGTCTCCTACCATTATACCTGACACGGTGCTGGAACAGTCAGTGGGATCGACTGGGAAAGGATTGCTTAGTTTAGCAGCTGATCTTGTATCTCTTAGAAGGATTAAAGAGGTTGCACCAATGGGATTGACGCTGGACATCCTTTGACCGCTGCCACTGTTTTAAAGTTGTCTCCAGCTGTATGGCTGCCAAGCTGCCCTTCACTCACCTGTTATCTTATCTACAATCTCAGTTGGAGCATGCCAGTTTAGACTGGTGTGGTACTAAAGTAAGAAGCTCTGTATTTAGCTTTGAAAACGCTTGCATGCCATACTCTCCCTCCTTAATGTCTGTTTAATCATGACTCTTGCCTCTCTCAGTGGAGCCGCTTAGCAGGTTGATTCACCTCAGAGGCATATGCCACCCTTGGGTGAAATTAAACCTCCCCCCCACACTCCCTTGAGTTGGACAAGTGGGCAGAAGGGTTTTGCAACCGACCCAGTCATTTTCTGAATCTGGCAGCGCTGACTTTAGCTTAGCTTCACGTAGTTGCTTTAATCTGGCGTATCCAACTAGCACCACTTGACGAAAGTGAACTAATTAACTCAAGATTTTTTCCAATTGCGTTTCGTGAGCCGCACATTCTGATCGAGTACAAAAGAGAAGCCGATCTCACATTCAATAGGCGAACTATATGCCACAATCATAGGCGAAGCAGTCGCAAAGGCAGCACGCATACGCAGCATCCGGTGGCAACCTTGTTTATGGAAGTTTGGGATGCTGTGCATGCGTGCTGCCTTTGCTGCTATCCGCGGTGCTTCACCTGTGGTTCACCTGTGATTCGCCTGTACTTCCACGGCATATAGTAAATAGTATAGTAAAGTGTAGTAAATATTTGTTTACTAGTGTACTGTTTCTTTATTGTTTATTTATTTGAAGTGCTTTATTCTTTTTTTTTTTTTTTCCGAAAGTGTTGTAAAATTACTTTTCATTTATATCCTTCATTATATTGATTTGGGAGTCAAATGCAGTGTCGGCCCCCAATATTGGCAGGTTGTATTGACCATTGGCTGATGACAAAATACAGGTATTGGCCTTAAAAAAAAAATGTATTGGTCAGTCCCGAATCGATATGCTTTTTCCTATATCGCCCAGCCCCAATACCAACCTGGCTTACCATTAGCTCACAGCTTAAAAGCCAGTAAGCAACTGCAGTAACGATGTAAGAGTACAAAATATTTGAGAGTCCAGTACGACTGTTCAAAACAATGAATATTACTGTCTGTCTTCAGCAACTGTCATGATGTCATGCCACTCTAGTTTTACTTGGTCAGAAATTACTACAACGTAACACAGGCTGTTACAGCAGCTCACTTTGTGTGTTTTGGAACACAAGTGTCAGACTGTTTGAGAGTGACTATTATTTATTTAAAATGTCACTGTCAAAGATGACATGTTCGACGTCTTAGAAAGGCATCTGGCTTTTATTTTGGTTCACATGAGTCTTGAATTCATGACAAAAAGAGTAATGGAGCAGAGAAAATGTAATTTAATGTTAAGGTCATCAGAGGGCAGGAGAATTCATGTTTTGCGAGTAACTTCATTCATTACATTGTTTGTACAAGTATGGCTTAATTTAATGATAAATTCATCAATACGAGTGGTTGCTATATTAATTAATGCTCCATAGAAAGAAAAACAAAAAGCATGATGAAAAAAAAAATCCACATCAGTCTGGCTCTAGAAGCAATCACTTCATTATACATTATATCTTCATTTTATGTTTCATTATACAGATGGAAAAAGTGGAGAATTCTCCAACTTTTTTCAATAGATAGTTTTGCTTGACTCGGATGAAGGTTATGTTTTTTTTTTTTGTCAGTGTACAATGGTCTGTAGAAGAAATTGCATTTGATTTCAGATATATGGTTTTGTTTCTTTATTTTCTCCGTCCCAGTATTGATTAGTTTTCAAACTAAATCAAAACTACTCAAGCTCAAAAGGAATGTTAAAAACCATTTCTATAATGCAGTTTACAGAAGGAAGCCTCCAAGGTCCAGGTAGTGGTCCTGTAGCCTTCATTCATCCATTTAATGTGGTATTCATTTATCGTTTACAGGGCAGACGGTATGTAGCTGGAATTGGACTTTTTCTTTACTTTACTTTGTTGTTACAGTAATTGGAATCAAAGTATCGATTTTTTACACTCATTTAGTTTTGTAACTCATGCATAATAATCAAGATAATAAAACCTCCCTCAATTTTACATGGATGTGATGGAGAAACATCATGGTACGTGTTTGTGTGCATTTCATTGTTTTCCACCATAGATTTATATTTATTTTATTTTGTATGGGAGCCATTATAATATTCCCTGACAGAAATCACTTTTTCATTAACTCACTTGGTAGCAGTTTACAAACACATTTAATACCTGATCAGGCGCTTCTGCTCGTCTCCACCTCTATCACTGGCTTCTTCTCTCCACCACTGAAACACACGCTCCCACCCCTCCTCCCACCTGCACAAGCAAGTGGCAGCTCGTAGTTTTTTTTTTCTAGTTGAACCATCTGGCCTTCAGTCTGTGATTGTGGGAACACCAGCGATCCTCACAGTTACACCTAAAATCCCACATATTCCACATCCTAACACTAAAGTCAGAGTTCAGACTGACTGAAATCACGATCAAATTTCGATTAATTGCACAGCCCTACACCCCGACAGGCACATCGGAAGGCAGCTGCCTTGCCCAAGGACACTTTAACATGTAGTTTGGGGAAGCCTGGAAGAAATCCATCAACCCTTCGGTTGACAGATGACTGCTACAGCCTTCATACATTTGGCTTTGAGTATATCATAAACTTCATTAATGGGGAGAATAAGCCACCAATACCCCCAAAATCAGTTTGTCTTGATGAGATAATGCCAAATTGGGATTTTTGATAATAATTAATACATTTTGACAGGCCTAATATGTTACAGTATCTATTGTATTAGTTTCCAATGATGTGGCAATCCCTGAAATTATCTTGGGACCCCCAGTTTGGGAAAGGCTGGTGTAGGGTATCATACCCACCGTGCGTTAATATCCTACATCTGATTAGTAGTGTTTTTTTGTTTTTTTTCTGGTCTTGAGTGCTTGATTTTAGGGGCGTGAATCATGATCAAATTAATCAGAAATGTCTGTTAAGTGGTTTCCCTGAAGGGTTACTCATCAGTCAACTTGGACTCATTTACTCCAGATCAAGAAAACACAGACAGACCCTCAGCGGACTGATTCGTCAGTCCGCTGACGAATCAGTCAGCGAATCAGTCTCGCTTCGGGGTCTCACCCTGGCGAGACCCCGAAGCCAGGGTGCTTCGGGGTCTCGGCACCCTGGACAAACAGGAGGAAAACATTCCAGTGAATAATAGTTGAGCTGCTCCACACTGCGGGCAGAGAGGTGGAGAGCTAAAGAGTCTTTTCTTCAGCTCATTTGGCCCACGTCCTTATTACATAACTGGGTTTTGTTGGACAGCCAAGCAGAGAGCAGACTGTAACAGGTCTAAGAAAAGCAGGGGCCGTTGTAGCCGTAAAGAGCCTCTGATGTCAGCCGGTAAGCAAGATGCTGTTTGGGTAAACACTCAGCACTGAAAGAAAGCTTTGATCCAGTTGTGAAATCCATGTGATGGGCTCTTTTGTATAAAAGGAAACAGGTTTTTCACTCAAGAGGCTGGCAGATGTTTGTCAGTAATTTACATGCTCCTGGTAAAGAGCAGACTGACATCAAACAGCATCAGCCAGCAAGCTGTTCTCAACTAAGTGACATTAAAGCTCAGCTGAAAGACAACATTCTTCCCCCCCTCAGCTAATACAGGACATTACTGTTCGGTCACACCTGCCCCACCCTGCACAAATCCCATGTCTGTCTATGTCTGCAGCAGGTCACATGAACTCTCTTAAACCCCGCCCTGTGCAATCCTGCAGACGTTATCTGACTGCATCACCTCTTGGGACTCTTACTTTATCCGCAGTCCTTTATTTCACCCAGAGTTGCACTAATGACTCCTTACACTCCCCTTCCCCCTGAGAACACTAAATTTAGCCCGATCCATACCTCCAGTCCAGTGCCATATGTTGACTAGGAATGTTATTGTGACCAAAATGATCACGGTTATCATTGTTATCACGGTATTATTGAAATCCCCCCCAGCATCATGAAAATATCCAAAATGGGTCTATACGTCTACGCAGTCCTTTTTAAGGGGAAAATCTCCAGACCACTGTACACGTAGGTGCCTTTGTTGCCCTCTGCCATGTTTTCATAACCTAAACCTTGCAAATTGGGACTGCTGCTGCTTTTCCAGGCAATGAGCAACATGACTGTGAGGTTTTCAAAGTGCAGTAATCAATCACAGTTTTGACGATAATTAAAATTTGAAACGGCATTACTAATCGTTCAGAATTTAACACGGTTAACCATTTTACCGGGAATCGTTACATCCCTAACGCTGACTTAAGTGAGGGGTACCAGCTGGCTTCAGACAGCAGCTCAGACAAGATTGCAGGCATGATGATCCACAGAATCAGACCTGCATCCTGCGCTACCAAATGAACTCAGAAGGAATGTCTTCCTCTTCTTGTAGCATCACAAAAGCATCTGACTGGAATAAATCTTTCCCACAGAGATGAAATTAAAATGTATGATCCCAGCCCAAGAAACTTGTTATGTTTTTCTAGGGCCACGACATTTGAGTTTTTCATTTAGTACATCATAACAGTTTAGTGGTTTTCTATTCTTTAATGACACAGGCTTATGTGGCGCGTTGGAGCTTATCCGTGCGGCAACTGTGGTTTCGCTGAGACTTTTCAGCCCAAAGCCACCAGTCAATTTGATGTGATACAACATGATGTCATAGAGAGGGGTTCTGGGCGTCCATGACTACGTCTTAATTGATGAAGCCTCTGTGGCTGAACTCGAAGGTCTGAAGAAGTGCTGCCAGGAAGACACACCCATTGGCAAAAAACAGGGATAAAAGGAGGTGGAGAAATAAAGACGGTCTATGCTTCAGCCTAAATATCATCAATTATCAGACGCTAGAGGCACCCACACTGAATCACAGAGGCAGCTTTCCTGTTTCTCACTGTTCCCCGTCAAATTCCCAAATAGTGGTGTAATTTACAGCTTTTGGTCAGCTGAGGGCTCTGTCTGTCTCTCTCTTTCTCTCTCTCCCTCTGTGTGTGTGTTGTTTAAACTTTAAAGGGTGTGACCCACAGTCTTCATCATTGTTGGCTCCACTGCACGGTGCTTCTCCTCATAACGAATACCAGATCTGTCCCATACTGAATCTTTTACAGTCCACTAAATGCCTCAGTAGTAACGCAATGGCAGATATGTATTAATATTTTTTAAGTTAGTGTGTAACTTTTTGTGCGATTAAAAGCTACCAGAACTGAATATAAATGCGGGAACAGTAATGGAGCAACAGTAAAATGCTGGTTTTTGTTGGCGAGAATCATTTTTCAGTATTACTGTAATGATTTTTTTATGCAACCCTTCTCCAACACACCTGAATCAAATCAGTGGTCGTTAACAGGTCTCTACAGAGCTGAGTGACACGCGGATGAGGGAATTCAGCTGCTTGATTTCAGTGTGTTGGAGAAGGAAAGCATCTGAAAGTTGCAGGATCGTAGATCTCAAGGACTGGACATCCTTCAAAGACAGTTTTTTGTAAAGTGGCCATTGCATTCTTGTAATATATTTGTGTAAGCCTCACACAGAGAAGCAGGAGGGGTAAAAATAAAAGCACAAAACGCACTGATAAGCATAAGCAAATAATGCCTAATTACACAAGGCCACATTAAACCATGCTTTTTTGCATCTAAAATGTATTTTTTTTTTCTTTATTTGATGCTACATTTGTCAATAAATTAGATTATTAATTCAAGGACACACGGTACTTCCGCTAAAGGTTTCTACTGCTGTTCCAACAATTAAGAAATGTGCACATCTTTTCAGATTTCCTTGATATTAATGAGAAAGTAGCCCGAATTTCATCTGTTCTAATTACACAAGTACAGAAATGTTACCCTAAGTAATGGCAGTCTACTGACAGCGTTTGCCCAGATTAGTCTATAAAAGCTTGTAGTTAAAGTGACTATGTACACTACATTTTACAGTATATTAAAAACAAAGTTAGGAAAAAAACAATGGTGGCTTTGCTTTTCAATTACGTTCAACTGACACAAACCGTCTAAGTACAGAACACTTAACGACATAATGACAAGATAACAGAGACCTAACTTGCACAAATAGCCAACAAATATTTACCTTCTCTTTAGCATCGCTGTAGATTTTTGGGACCTCCTTCGTTGCAAAACAGGTGCGATGCGGGCATTTGTAACGTGGCTCCGCGGCTCGCAGTATTTTATGGAAAGCCTTGTTGTTCGCCGCTGAATAAGGCTGCAAATCTGTGCCAATGAATCAGGCCTATTGCATGCATGATCCGACAGGCTTTCTCAGACTTCGTTTTCCGTGGAAAAGCATCACGGCAAATTAATCGATGGCAAATCGTCACATGACCCATCGTGATGCATCGCCGGATCGATGAATTGCAAACAACACTAAAGAAAAATACAGAAAACTGAATCAATGCATAAAGAAAAACAAACTACTGCGATTCTTCTGAACTGCATGCTAGAAAATGATGAGCTTCCAGAATGCAAAGAGATTCAGGGCATGGTTTTAAATTGACCTCAATAATCCCAAATTTGGCCCCAGACAGAAAATAAATTATTTCTAGATCCCCTTAGTATTTTCTTTTCTTTTACTGCTTGAGCTGCATCAAACCAGCAAGCCACTGTGATGCTTTTGTAGGATTTGTTCATTTCCAGTCCAATAGTATTCTTCTTTGTGTCATCAGTGTTGCAAAAGCAAATGTATTTTATTCCTTTTGTATGTTGTGGAATGATACCAACAACGGCTGCTACTGCATTAGGTTGGCAATCAAAACTAAACTACATCTTCATTTGTTTAGTCTCCTAGCTCCTCCACGCTGTTTTGTCTTATTTTCTATATGCTTAAAAGATAAAATACATTTCTTAATCCTAGAAATGATTTTTAATTAAGGTGGCATCTGGTCTAAGGGAAGAACGTGAATTCATATTTTGAATAAGTTGCTTAAATAATCAAACAAAATTGTGAATTATATTAGATATAGATGATAATTTTGTTAAATTACAGCAAAAAAAAAAAAAAAGAGAGAGATTATGAAAAGTCAAACTGAGTTTAAAAATGAGCTAAATGCAGGTGGGTTTAGTCAGTTTGTCTCTGAGGATTTTTGAGACAGCTTCATGGGTCTGTCCCTTCTCTGTGGAGCTTTGTGTCAACCCAACAGTAATAATAACAATCAAGAAAACAGCAGCTGCTGATTTGGCTGCAGCGTCATGCAGCTGCTGCACGTGAGAGTGGCGGTCACGAGACTGGCGAAAGGTTTCATACCAACATGAATACTTCATATTCTGTTACGCATTTGTAGGTATTTTTAGAGTTTGGTGGCATCTCACCAGTCACTTATGAATATTAAATGACAGCTTGAATATTTTACTAGAGGACTGGAATAGCTGAGCTGGATGCAAGAGAGGATATGTTTGGTATTTGCTGGGTGGATGCAGTCATAGGTGTTTGGGTTCTGTGTCCTGCTTTGGCTTGTTTTTGTAGCTGATTGTGCCTTATTTGTTTTGAATATGGATATATTGATTCCTGTTCCAGGAAAACCTTTTTTTTTTTTCTTAATAATTATCAGCATGTGGTATTTGTGACACAAAACAAACACAGAACAGGAGGGGTTTGCAGCTAATGTTTGATATTTACGTTCAGGCATTTGTGCTATTTATACTTTAAATATTCAGATTTTTTACATGTCATTTGAGAGATAATCTGGCTTCAATTTCAATCTTGTAGAAAATAGTCTTTTATAACCAGACTCAGGATGTGTACATTGATTGATAATTTCTTAAAAATCACATCACAGCCAGCTGAATAGTAATCAAAATGTGAGGTGTCTAGAGAGCCCCACCCCATCTGTGCATATGAAAGACTGTCTAAGAGACTGTGGGAATACAGTATGGCGTCTAAACAGTCTATCTCATGATGTCAACTTCCTTTTCTCCGTTAACCACATCCCTTGCGATGATATACTTTGTGTAATTTGGTGGAAAATTTTGACTTCTTTCAGAGCATTTCTGTTAGTATTTATGTGTCATTTTCTGTTGGGAAAAGAAGGTCATTCAGGTTGCTTTCTGTATCTTACTTTGGCTCTTCCCCGTAGTTTTGGTTTTGTTCTGTTTAAAAACCCTGGAAACTACATCACAAGCTGTGACCGTTTTCATGCAGTATGAATAACTTTCATTTCTTTGGCTTTTCCCTCATTGTCAAGCTTGATGGTGTCAGAACGCACCCTTTATAAGATCTTTGCCAAAACAAACCAATAAACAAAGACAAGTTTTGAATTCTTCAGTCTTAATTCATCATCTCCCCTGAGTGTGGTTTAATATCCATGCATGTTAAATTGTCTCGCCACTCCCTGAAATCTAGCTTCAGTTGTAAAAGGGTGACATGTCTTGCATTTATTTCTCATCAGACTCAACACAGAAACCTGGAGTCAACCTCTTAGTGCATCAAGTCTTGCTCTGCTTCATGTGTCTGTCTGGGTCTGGCTCTCCCTCCACACGTGTTGTCAACATTACAGAGTAATTATGCATCCGTCAGGCATGCGTCTGGAATGAGCAAACCCTCCACATAACCTCCACCTAACCCCCCTCTGATTCCACAGCAGACCAACCTCAAGCCAGCTACAGGAATTCAAAGATCACTTTACACTGCTGCTATATGGGCTCTTTATGAAGCACATGTTGGTTAATGGCAGCGATGCAGCTTCTTAAAGGAGCCTTTCACGCAGCTGGAAAACCAGAGTTTACATTTAGGGTGGACAGGTTAGCCTATATACTCCTTTTTTTGCATTTAAACTGCCCAGGTGGCAATCCAAACATTTCAATGTCTAATTCATGATGTCTGCGCTGACTTTCCAGATGTGGGTGGTTTATGGTGTCTTTGGATGAACACTGGTGTCTTATGCTGGTGAATCCTGCTTCACTTTGGGTTTATTTTGCCTCAACTTTATAATGATACACAGATAATGATACAAATGGTGGCATATTATTATTATATTAATATCACTATTTATTTATTTTTGTGTTTGATCTTTTATCTCAATGAAAGATATTAAGGAAGTCTAAATATTTAGAATCAAAATCTTTGTAACAGAGGATTGGACCACCAAGGCCCTGCCTTTAGCCACCTCCCAATTCCCAGTGCACACAACCTCCATCCTCCTGGTGGTAAGCCCACAGGGAGGTGGCAACTTGTGGATATTTCAAGCTGAGCCCGGCTAAGCTCAAGGTGCTCGATCTCTAGGCACACTCTGGTGAGTTCCCCTCCCAGCGCTGGCTCAACTCAGGCCCTGGACTCCCTTTTCTGGTTGAGGGGTCTAATTTGTCAAGGTGCTGGTCCACCGGGGTCTTTGAAATGCTTTGAACCCTTTTCCACCTTTGAAGAGAACGGGTCAGTACACATTTTTCTTATGTTTCCACAGGAAAAACTTGGGAGGGTATCAGAATATTTGATCGATGAGTTTTGGAACCCTTCCATTAGGGTCCTAATCTAACTGATCCAACCGTAAAGGATAGAGATCGACTCACTTCTATCCTTTTTTTAATAGTTATTTTATTTTTCATTTTTGGACAAACAGATATGACAAACCTAAGCACATTCTCTCTGAGGGGAGAAAAGAGAGGGGGGGGGGGGGGGGGGGGGGGGGTATATATACTAGGGATGGGCGCAATTAATCGATGATTGATAATTGATCATTAAGAATGTTTTCGATCACGTAATTTTTTTCTATCAACCGACGTTATAAAACATAGTTCATTCATGTAGTGTACGTCCTGAAGCTGTGTAATAAATTTCCCTATGTGGCGGTAATAACATATCCTACCAGTGGGGGGCGATGTAGCCTACAGGTAGCAGAGAAAGCTGCCTGCGAGCTGCCCTCTTCCCTGTCACAGCAGCTGAAAGAAGGCTGGTCTAAACATGAATGTTGAAGTCTGGTGTGGGACCATTTTGCGTTAGGAAATGACACCTCACATCGTAATACTGCGACACATTTTATAAAAAAAACTCAACAACAACTCCAATGATGTACCTTTTAAAAATCGCTGATCCAACCGTGCTTAAGGGTAAAGAATCCTCCGTTCAGCCCACCGTTGTCTCAGCCTTAAGCCAGAGGAGCTGTGATGCAAAGCAGGCAGACGAAATTATGAAGGGTATTTGTAAATTGATTAAAGTGGATATGTTGCCCAGAAGTGTCGTCGACGGGAAAGGTTTCCGAGATTTGATGTTTTTACTCGAAGCAGTCTATAAGATTCCTTCACGGCGCACCATTACCAGGCTCATTGAAACACGAGAAGCGAAAGCAGGAGCTGCTAAACAAGTCAGCCACAGCAGCTAGTGTTGCTATAACAACAGACTGTTGTTATAGCAACAGCACGCTTTAACAGCAGAGAGCTACCTCACCATAATGTGCCACCACTGCCGACCTTCTCGCTGAGAAGATGATTGAGGCTGTAGTGCAGTGGGGAATTGGAATAAATATGTATTTGAGAAAAATAAAGTCTGCCCGTGGTATGTGTGATAATTTTTTTAACACGCATTTCTTAATGATTAAATTGACAATTGACTGTTAATGATCTCGACGATTGATCAAAAAGATTTTCACAAATGCCCATCCCTAATATATACATATGTGTATGTACGAAACAGAATAGAAACGGATCAATAAACGAACAAAAGAAGGAGAGAGGGGGGCTGCCAGACAATTACACTTCAATCCTTTGATTGGTCAAAAGAATCGTCACTTTCCATGTAACTCCGCAATAAGAACACAGCAGGAAAAGCTCCTTGTTTAAATGTGCCATGGACTTTTGTTGTTTAAAAAAGACATGCCATGAAGAAAAAAATAGAAACTGCTAGATGTCCTCCATCCTCTGTTTCTGTGTTGCACTCTTTTCTGTAATTATTCAAGAAGAGTCTCACCGCCACAATGTGATACATCATCTGCACATCTACTGATATTGGGCTTACACAGTATATTGGCTGTCAGTTAAGGGTACAGTTGACTTTGGAAACACAACAAAGATCAGGATTTCCCAAACCAAACCACACCAAACTTTCTCGGCCAAAGTTGGACCCATTGAGACCACTCTGCCTTGGGGCTTAAGCCCCAGACAACCCTGTCTGGCAGAAAATGAGTAGTAGAAAATGGATGGATGGAGACCAAGCTGTAGCGAACTATTGGTAAGAAAAACAATCAAGCACAGACAGATGAGGAACAAAACAAGACTTCATTAATTCTTATATTAGTCTGGAAAACAACTCTAATTCTGAAAGTAATGCTAAACTCTTATTATAGCAGTTTCATGGTAAATGGTAGATGTGACTGCATCATCTTGAAGAGATGTCAGATCTGCATTGTGAGCAGGGTGGTGAGGGTAGATAAGACGATGCTTGTTGACCTGTGTGGTTTTGTGACCTTTACACACCGGTTTATCTTAGCTCACTCTGTCAGGCTGACAAAACGATGACTGCATCTTCATTAGCACTTTCTGATGATAAGCATCCCTTTGTCATCTCTCCTCTCTGGGACCACATGGCCTCTCCCTGAGGGAAACCCTCTGAGCGATGAGGAGATGCAGTAATTAGACCTCACCAGATATTTTTTCATTTCTAATTCAAGAGGTGTGACTTGGGTTGCCGTTAGAAATAAATTTGCTGCTTTTCTAGCTGCGTTAGAGCAGCTGCTGAGGAGTGAATGTGCTGCCTCCTGAATGCTTGATTGGCAGTGGCATTTGTCTGAAGGTGTCAAGGGACCTTTGGAGATAATTGTCCAGATCAAGCAGCACTCCTTCAGCAGGGAGCTCACAGATATACCAAACTCCTACAACTCCCCCCTTTATTGGTTCAAGCTTTTGTCCTTCCTCTAACACACACTCTCCTCGGCTCAGTCCGCATGGAAATCCCCTGTATTTTTCTTTTTTTCTCCTCTTGGAAGTCTGAATCTGTCCTGCATTTCTTTTGCACTGCACACACATGGTCTCCATAGCAAACTGTGAATTTTGGTGATTGTTTTTGCCAGTGGAAGAGAAGTGATGCACTGGATCATAAATACATGGTGAGCATGACTCACATGAAGTAAATCTGGTTGCTTTTGGAGTTGCTGCATCATGATTAATGTTTTAGTTGGATACGTCTCAAAATAAAAAGAAAGCTTGTGCCAACCTTCCCCTCACAGTTGAAGAAGCCAAAAAAGAGGCAACCATTACTGGTGATATTAAACCTAAATTATGTATTTATAATTGTGTAGGAAACTAGGGATGCACAATATAATCGGCCCCATATTGGTATCAGCCTATATCGGCCATAGAACTGAGTATCGGGCATCGGCCACCCCACCATTATTTAACTGATATTTAACCGATAAGCCCGCTGTTTCTAAAGTCCCCCAAAAAAACAACTTCTTCTTCAAAAATTTCTTTTTTACAGTCTTTAAAACTTCTAAAGTCTAGGGGTGGGAAAAAAATATCAATACTCTGAAATATTGCAATATTTTCATATGCTGATATTAGGGGTTAGAGGTCGACCGATAGTGGATTTTTAAAGGCCGATACCCCCCCCAATGCGAAAAAAATTCATTGTTGTGTATCTAGGCTATATATAGCTGAAGGATAAATAGCCTATATAGGCCATTAATAGATTTTCTAGAAACAAAAACATAGCTATTAGAAAATTAAGAGTTCCTTCACATTTATGTGAGTGATGGCACTCTATGCCATAAAAATAATAATCACAGAACAATTTGTTAAACAAGGCGTATAGTGAAGGAAGTTGAACTGTGGTTTTCTCATCCTCACATAGTCAGGCTGTCACCACTAACCAGCTGTAGTGGAGGGTATGTTCGGATTTTATCCATTTTAAAAAGTCCTGTTATTAATCAACAAAGCCTTTTTGTTTTTTTAATGATCTTTCTTTAAAAGAATAAATTCACAACAGGAATTCATTTATATTCATAACTAGGCTACATATTTTTCCTCTGCAGCAACAGCAAAGTCACTATAAACTCAGTCTGGACACAAATCGGGGGGGGGGGGGGGTGTCTCAGCCAGCACTGAAGTTTACAAGAATTTGCCAAATTTTAAGATTCATGACAAACTAACATCACATCAATCAGATGTGTTTTCATGTAAATATCCATGTTTAAATGAGCGCTGCAGCAGCTGCTGGAAATCCCTCACAGACGTGATGTCGGCGGGATCCCGTCATGGTTGGATGATTGTTCTACACGCAGTTTTAGAAGCGGTAAATACATGAAAGGTGGTTTCAGAACAGCTTGAAACTGGTTTGTGTGGCGGAATCAAACCTGCAAGACCCGTACAGAGTGGACTAACAGAACTGCAGGACTAACTAGACAGGGTCCGGTTCATGGAAGAGTCAGGAGTCACGGTGGAGGTGATTAAACATGACGCCTCGCTGTGGCCCCCACATGACAAATAATAGCCTTTAAAAATTAGAAGAAAACAACTTACTGTTCCAGACGAGTTTAAATAGTCCTCAGTAATCAATAGTGCGGACTTTGACTTTTATTCCGTTTGCATTCAGACACTCTTTTACCTCGGAGCTGTGGCGGACTTGTCCACGAGGAAGCAGCGCGTTTAAAAAGACATCTCTGATTAAATAGCGGATAGACTTGACGGCATATTCTGCCATGAAAGTGTGAAAGCGGCTACATACAGCTTAAGCTGTTCGTTGTTAGCTTAACAAGCACCGTGGTCAAACATGCCGGTGGCTGTTTATGCTGAAATATGAGTCACGTTTCTGTTTGTTGAACAACCGCTACTTATTGCCTCCTCCAAGGAGGTTTAGTTGTTTCAGTTACAAGTTGTGAAGGTTGTATTGCACTAACTGATGTCGCTGTACTTGTAATTTCCACCTGGACCACTTTTGTCCTCCTGCTGCCTGCCCCCCCCCCCTCCCCCCTCTCCCAAAACATTATGCTGATAGTTTTTATCGTCACTTATCGTTACCATACGAAAAAAAAATTATCGTGAACATTTTTAGTCCATATCCTCCATCCCTAGCTGATATCATATTGACATTTAAAAATGCGGTATCGATCTATTGTACTAATGAAATCTCACAATATTTTATCATTCTGTTACGAAATCTCATGAGAATTCACAAAAATTTTGCAATGTTTTCATTTGCTGATATCATATTGACATTTAAAAACACAGTATTGATCTGTTTTGCTCACGAAATCTCACAATATTTTATTGTTCTCTCACGAAAGAATTCACAAAATATGAGATTTTTTTAACAGAACTATGAAATCTTGTGAGATTTGTAAGTAAAATAGAGCGATGCCACGTTTTTAGATTTTGATTTGATATTGGCGTATAAAAATATCATGATATTCCAAAGTATCAGTATTTTTTCCCACCCCTATCTTTCAAAGTGTCGGAAATGGATAACAAAACTGCTATTTACAATGACTGCTTTTTTTTTCAGCTTTTAATATCGGTATCAATTTTAGTTATCGGCCACATGAGTTTTAAAATATCGGCATATCAGATATCGGCCAAAATTCCAATATCGTGCATCCCTATAGGAAACATCTATTTCAAAGGGCATCCTTGGACACTCAAAGAAATTTGATACAAATTTAAAATCTTTTAAATACCCAGAGTCTGCAAACAGTTCCTGTGAAAAATGAATTTAAACAGATCTTTTAAAATCTGGGCGACCATGCACTAAAATTAGGAGAAGAAATGCGTGTTTATTCCATAAAATACATTTCCAATTTCTATCGATGCACTGTTTGAACCCGGATCGGATATCGGCTCCAATACTGACAGATTAGCTGGATCGGATATCGGATGAATGTGCCGATCCAGCATTCCGATCCAGTATTTTGTTTTTATTAATATCATAATTAGGGCTGGGCGAATAGACCAAAAGCATATCTCAATATATTTAGGCTGAATATCGGTATAAGATATATACCCGATATTTTTATTGCAAAGTGAGACAATTTTTTGTCACATTCAAAGCCAAAAATGACGTCACAAATAGTTCTATTTAAACCAGCCGGATGAAATTAAATATAAACATAAATACTGTTTAACTGTACAAGAAACTCATTGAGGCAAATAAGGCCATTATAAAATAATTAATCATGACTGATCCTAGTAAGAGCAGCTTCTGTAAGACAAAACAAGCAAACATTGAACGACGTACTGTATATCAATATATGCGATATGGTCCAATTCCATATCTCATTTAAAAATATATAGATACATTTTTCATATCGATATAGCGCTCACCCTAATCATAAAAAAAATGTACACTTTATTTGACAATAAATAATATTAAATAACTACATTTATATCTGTGTTCATTTAAACCTTGTTTGAAAAAAAAGGTAATATTTATGTCAAGCCTGATGCCTTCACTCACATGGCAAGGTATATGGCTCTTTCTTTCAACAGTAGTATCAGATCGGTATTTGATATCGGCCCATACCTTCAGCCCAGGTATCTGTATCGGACTGGATCAGAAAAAACTGTATCGGTGCATCTGTACTGATCACGAAGAACAACAATGGCGCAATCATGCTTTGGGCTTTTGTTGTAGCCTGTTGTGCAGGGAGCATCTCGCTGGAAAAGGGAAGAATGAACAAACATCCCGTTGTCCACAAGTTGCAGAATCTGCTACAACCTTTATCATTCTTTTATGTCTATAAAAAGAGCAAAAAGACAGTCTGGGATCCTCACAGTTCACTGCTTATTGCAGTAATAATGGGCAGAAATTTCTGTCAATTGACTTGTAGCTGATCCAAAACTGGTTTAAAGTCAGGATCATTTTTGAGAGTAGACTTAGAATGATTGATGCTTAAACCTTTCGTATTAGGTGCATTTTCTTTTCATTTAAAACCAAAAAAGTAATTTTGCAGATCTCTAAGGAGTAAAAGTTGGACAAAGGACATGTTGCCAGACTTTAGCCAACATCCATCCAATGTGCTGACAGATGAGAGTGCTGTAAAATTATATTCTAAGCCGATCAGCATGGACTACATAAATTGAGCCAAGTTTTATTCTGTTTCTGCCCGATCAGAACCGGCAGACTGTCACCTTAATGCAAGTTTTTGATTGTGGTCCTCATACCCCTCTGTACCCCTCTGTACCCCCCTGTGGGCCGTATGAAGAAGGGCTTTATGGTTGTGCAGCCGAGTAGAGGGAGCAGTCTGTCCCCTGGCCCTCATTAGCCAGTTCTTTGTTACAGTAAGCCATACCTCGCGGAGCTCAGATGCAGCATGTCCAGATTAGATCTCACACCCGCCAGGAGTCCTGAAAAGCCACCCCTGAATCAAGCCTAATCCTCCTGCAAGACTTTCCCTTTTCTTCTGCCACTCCATGCCACACACAGACACAAAAACACTTTCACAGCCGCACATACGTAAAACTGGTCACACAGCAACTGGAGACTTCAAAACTACTTATTGTAGTTTTTGGAGCCCTGTCGCTGCCTTATGTCTTTAATCCCCGTCCAGAGATCCTGTCAGCTGCTTGCAGGCCTTTACCCCTTTGTTACACAAATCAGTGCTTCAGATAGCCATCTAATAAATCCAGACTAAGATTTTAGTAGAGTGAAACTAAACTTTACCATGAAGCAGCCTGCTTTTCATCGGGTTATGTCCTCCAGAAATGTAAACATCTGAAATGAGTTTCACAACTGAGAAAACAAAACTTTGGCTGTCACATGTTTTTTAGCTTTTATGGTATTTCTGTGGTAAGTGCTGGCATTGAGCTTTACTGTAAAGGGCAGAGTAGTTCCATCCCTCTGAGCCTGTCCAAATCCACAAACTGGATTCACCACTTGTGAAATTTTATCTTTAAGATCCTCGAGCGGCCACAACAACGCCATGCAATTTCCCAACAAGTGTTTGAGCTCCCCATCCCTGTTATTTCACCACAGCCACAGTCAGTAAGTTGTGTTTGGCTCTTCATGTGAGGTTGTGTGAAGCCGCAAAGCCATTTGCAGAATTATCAGCAGGGGGACTCCAAGACCAAACTGCACTGTGTCAGGTCCAGATGCAAGTGATGACGATGCACGGAGGGACACAAACCCTTCGTCGTCTGGTCAGTTATTCACAGCTCCGGCCTTCACGCTCACCGGTAGAATTTCACAGGCTTCTGCCACCATGCTGGCGTGGATTTTGTCAACCAGGTCACACTGGTTCAGTTTGTTATTGCTGCTTTTTTTTCGTGGAGGGACAGTGTTGCTTTGAGTTTACACCTTTGTTGTCTCATAAACGTCTTCAAAGCATTTTCCTTCTCGGTGTTAAAGAGCTGTTTTATTGTGTGTTTGAACATGGCCAGCATCCCATTAACCTGTTACAGCTTCTCTCTGTTTTATATCAAGAGAACTGAATGCTGTTGGGCTCTGTGTGGTTGGACCCGAGCAAGCTTTGTAAGGACGTTATGTTGGGCTCTGTGGAAATTGTGTTTGCTAGTTTTTTTGTGTCTTTTTAGGTTTTTACTTTCAAAATGAACCAATTCTTGTAAAAGTGTAGCTCTTAGACTAAATCTCTATGTAGTTTATTGGACTTTTCTTCACATTAAGTGTCATATATTCATATTTATGTATCAATAAACAAACACCAACATAGTTAGACCAGCTTTATCAAATTCAAATAAGACCACATTTACATTCTAGGGTTATTTTGTGTTATTTTGCAGGTCTAAAGTTCATGCAGCTTCTACAGTTCTTCAGAATTGCGTTTATTCTATTCTTTAACCACAGTACCTGAGATGAGTTAAGTTGTCCCCAAGGCTGTAGAAGTTCTGCCCTGATGTTAAAACATGACCCAGATTCCCTCGCTGGTAAAACAAAGCCATGCAAGAGCTTACACACAAATCCTTTTCTCCTCTTTTGCTCTGTGTTTGCACATCGAGCCGTAGAAAGCATTTCCATCCTTTAATCCAGTGTGTGGCAAATCTGCCGGACCATCGTTGACCTCGGCGAGGATGTGAGATGGACGGCCTGTCTCCAGCCTCAAATCCCGAGCTTGCAGTCCTTCACCATGCTTGCAGCCACGCTCATCTACACAAAAACACGGGTCACGCACACTAACCATGAAATCACATGAGAGCAAACGCAACACCCTCTGGACGGCATTGTTGTGGTTGTGTTTGTTGCCCTGGTAACTGCACAAGTTTCTGGGTGGCGAGTCTTGTTTTTGTGTTTGCATGGCACCAAATGCATTTTCTTGCCAACACATCTTTTCTCTAATCATGTGTTTTCGATTTGCAGGGATTCAGAGACATATACGATGTGGTTTGAAACCTTATAACAATCTGAGTGAAGTATTGTTTGGTTGGAAACTGGACCTCAAATAGCAATGTGGTGCACAAACACAAACTGCACGGTTCTCATATATATAGCCCTCCTTGTGAGACTTAATTCTTGTTCTGGCTTCCACAAGCCAACCGCCTCAGCTGGCTGTTTGGCGACTTCTATTTCTGCTGTCTTTTCCGTACAGAATACCGCATGCTATATTGAGCTGAGTGAATGTGGTAACAAGATGCTCATAGTCAAACGCTCAGAGGGAACATTCCACGACTGGGTTCCTGATGTTGCTTTCATGGTCGCTGCAGTCTTTTGATGGCAAATATTCCTCAGAATGAAAGTAGACTTGCATTATTTTCACCATTCAGCAGACTCATCCAAAGAGCTTCAGATCTGACATGCATCAGCTGATGCAAGATGCAGGTGTTATCTCTTTTATGGGACAATCTTTCTGACTTACCTTCCAGACACACTGAGCTATTGTCTGAAAGTGTCACGCAGACTTCTGAGAAAACTGAAAGCAGTCATGAAGTCCGTCGGAGCAGCACAAATGCACCCCTTAAATGCAAATATGATTAAATATTAAATTGATGATGTGGTGCTGCTCTTCTCCAGAGAGATGAGCTAAAAGGTATCAGAACTGTGTTCATCCAGCTCTCAACCATCTCTGCTCCTAAAATAAAACTAGTCACCAGGCCTTTTTGCTCACCTGGGTGGATTAGGGAGGTATTCCCTTGTTGAAGTGGGCATAGTTTACTTCTGTGCCAAAGCTTTAAGTTAAGGTAACAAATTGCTCTAAACAAAAAGGGAAGGTGTCACTTTGATGCATGACTTGTTGTCTATTATAGGACACGTTTAAAGCTGTAAGATTTCAGTGTTTTCCACAGACCAGGCAGCTTGGTGCTCCCCTGGTTACGATGAGGGAATTAAGTGTTGCGGGGTGATAGTGGTCAGTGGAGACGGTCATCTGGAATTATTCAGCTCAATCTCGGTTCTTGAGAGTAAGTTCTTTAAGAGAAGACAAAAACATTTTAACCAGAACCCTTCCTTGGTTTTTCCCTGCAATAGATGTCTCTGTGCAAATTATAACTCTCCTTTACCAGTGAAGACCCTGCATCATCATCATTCCTGCTGCTCTCTTTATCATAGCGATAAATATTTCTTTTAAATATGTGGAAAGCAATAATGGACAGAGGTTCCACACAGAAATGATAGAGGGTTGGATTTATTGCTAGCAGGGGATGTAGCATAGGTAAGAACATTAGTATTCTTATTGATCAGCTTAACATGATCACACGTCATCAAGCTAACATCTGGATGCAAGAGCTTTACTCAACTTACACGGTTTGTTTGGGAAAAAAGTTTTTAGCTTTGTGTTGGCTCTGACTGCTTTGCTGGATATGACACACACCGTGCTGCACCATGTTCTGTTGGTGATCCATTGCATGCTGGCGTGGTACATTCAAAGACGGCTCGGAAAAACATCACTGCATGTAAATAATGTGTACCAAGCCCCCATAACGCCTGTACTGTATATGCGCGTTAAAAGAGAAAGATGGATGGTATGATGTGGGTTTTTTTTTTCCACAAAATCCAATTTGTGGAGCTCGAGTTGATTCTGTGGCGCTGTGCCACAGATAGGTGTATGTGTGGGAAGCATTGCAGATGTCATACAGGGAATTATTCAGCTTTTATGAAGTGGGAAGAACTTATGAGTGGTTTGTGTTTTACCTGAAGCAGACAGTGGTCACTGCCTGATGGTCATCTAAGCTGGAGACAACTCGGAACAAAGTTTTTATCTTGAACCTAAAAATAAAAAAGAAATCTTATCACAGTCTGAATACGTATTATATTGTAGGGCTGGGTGATATGCCCTAAAAATAAAATCTCAGATTTTTTTTCTTTTTAATTCAATTTACATTTTTTTTCGAATTCCCCCTACATGTGAAGGAAAGCAATAAGTACAAATGGCAGACAACTTATAACAAATTTTGCTTTTAATTAATCAAAAACAAGACAAATACGACCCCCATTATTGGGATGAATAATAAATAAATGAACATCCTCTTGGAACAAAAGTCCCAGCTGTGTTTTAAGTCACACTTTGTACTCTCACCGGCAGCCATGTTGTCACTTACTGTTTCATGTGTGCTTTGATGATGAAGATGTCGCTTGCCATACTGCAATGTCAAACAAATGCTTTCGGAAGCTCTGGGGAGCCATTTATTATCACTTATTTCTTAAATCCCCTGCAACAAAAAATGCAAATGAATTTGTTCAATCGATTTTTGTACCTACTGTATTACGGATTTTAAACATATCTGACAGTTCAGTAAAAAGATAATAAACTGAAATATATTGGTAATGAAATAATTTAAACACTGAAACGTAGTTTATTCAACTGAAATCGAAGCAGAGATAGCCAGGAATGAGGAAACGTAAGAGAACAAATGTTCATTTAACTTGCAGGAAATCTTCAGTCACACAGACTAAAGGCCTTTTCACACCGGGACCGATGCGAATAAACGGCACAAAATTGCGAATAATTCGGAGGAGAAATATCAACGCATTTGTCTATACACACCTGCTCCAACGCGAAATCACGAAGATGCAAGAACAAACTGGCATTTGTTATTCCAGAGGAACGTGAGCACATGCAGCAGTGGAGGGAGAGGCTGCAGGTAAACTTCTGGATGCTAAAATGCAGCTGATCCCACCGTGGAGATGCCAGATGCGGATTTTAAATGTAATACCTGCAATAACCTGGAACGGCTGCAAATGTAGGGAAACACTGTTACTTCAGCAGTGATATTCTTTCCCCTCGTTTGCCAAACAAGATGCTGCGACACAAAGATGAAACACCTGAACCACGATGATGCAGTAGCAGTGACCAAGCCACACTCCTCTCTTTTCCTTTCCCTTTTTGCTTGCGACCAGCTCTGTGATGGTCTGAGTGCCTTCCCTGATTGGTGGATTGTGTATCTGTCGGATGCAAATATTAAGAAAATCGGACACTTTTAAAAATAGGGGTAGAAAAAAATTGATCCACTGAAATATTGCGATATTTTCATATGCACATATCAAATCGATATTTAAAAACATGGTATTGATCTATTTTACTTACAAAATCTTGCGTGATTTCATTGTTCTGTTACAAAATCTCACAATATTTCACAAATTCTCACAAGATTTCGGGGGGGGGGGGGGGGGTACCGATAGGGGGCCGATTATATCGTGCATCTCTAGTTGGTATAATCTGATTTTTGATTCTTTCACAGTTTAAGGTATGGAAACAGTTTGCATAATATTATGTTTAGGTCATATATTTCTGCTGTTAATCACGTTTTTAGTCAGTAAACAGGTCTCACAAATGTTAAGGATTGCAGCTAGATCTCTCCAGGTGTGCGCACATTTTGTTTTTGAGTGAAATGAAAAAGGAAGCCAAATAGTAAATTGGATTTGCAGCCAAAAAGGTGAAATGTTTTTCAAGTAAGGTGAATTGAACACTAACAGTTGGCTAGCAGCCAATAAAAACACAAGCCCTCAGAGTAGTTTTTACTAAACAGCTCATATAAATGACATCTGTTGCATTACTCACACTTATATAACCATGTTTGTTCTATAGATAAATAAGAGCTCAACATGCAGCGTCTTTATGTAGCTCGTGGTATTCCCTCTGACCGCCATGTGAGCCACTCAGGCGTTAGTTCTTTGTAGTTGCCAGATGAGCTGCAGGCATTCAAAGGTGGGTGGATTAGTTGTACATTTTTGTGCCTTATACATTTCACAGTATCCATATGCTTCCTTATCCACATTTGACCTACTTGACTTCTTCCACTAGCTGTGAAAACATGCCAAGTTATTCCTGCCCCTGCCTGATAATAGCTGGGTAGAGCTTCTGCTTCCTACAAGGAGAAAAAAAACTCTTTTTGAATGTTAGTATGTCTTACTTTGCACTCATTTGTGTATCTTCCTTTCTCCCGTCATTTGTTCTTATGATTAATTGATCAGCCTCGGCACGTGTGAGCTCACGCGCATGTTGGCAGGCATTCAGCTACAACTTTAAAGACTTGCTGCAGAAGACGAGAGCGAGGGAGGCAGATGAAGGAGACAGAAAAGGAGGAAAATTCACTTCAGGCTGCCTAGTGTGTGTGTGTGAATGTGTGTGCATACTTTAGAGAGAGTTTTGTGTGGTGAGTGGGTGGGTGCGTCAGTCAGTCGGCCTGGGCTCTCTGCAGTGCACTCAGCTGCTGCTCTCCTCCCAGCTGAGTGGAAACATCATGTGTCTGTGGGACGCTCTGAGGAACAGCCCCGTTTCTCCGAACTGAGACCAGAACACACGGACGGAGCAGGACGGAGGGAGCAAAGCCGGCTTGGCTGAACTTTGTTCAGAAGAAAAGAGGAGTTGGAAAGAAGACGTTAAAGAGGAGCGTTGCTTTGAGGATCGTTTTCATCCCTTCCATCACCTGGACCCACCATCAGACTCGGCTATGCCATGCTGGCCCAGAGGAACGGGCTTCCAGGCGGTAAGCCGGTTCCTCTGAAGGATCCCCCTGACCTGCGAGATGTGGACGTAAAGGCAGAGGACTGCTGCTCCCTCTCTCCCTCCCTATCATCTGGAGGCTGCCCCTGGGCTCGGCTGGCCGGGGTGGACGGCTGCTTGTCGGAGCCGTACTGTCTTTGGTTCCAGCTTTTGGCCAGAGCCTACTGGGGCGAGGTGGAGCTGGGCCTCACCAGCACCAACCGCAGCGTGTCCTGGGCTCGGCTCCGAGAAGCCTCCAGGAAGAACTGTGTCCGATCTCGGGTAAGGAGGTGGAGAGCATCCTCGCACAGCCCAAACTGGGTTACGTTTTGAGGATGTGTCAGAGGGGGTATCAGAGCCCGGCAGAGGCTTTGAGGTTTACATGGAAACATTAGAGATGGGAGGAGAGGTTAGGGGCGGCTACACTTTGTTGTGCTGTCTGAGGAATTTCATGTGCGTCATCCTGCTCTCCAGCAGCAGGGTAGTCCTGTTTCACTGACCGATATCTTTTGTAACGTGAGTGTGTCTGTGTGTGTTTGGGTTCGGTTTCGTTTATTGTTATTGGTCCCTATGGAGGTTTCAGCGTGACACTCTTCTGTTTGCTGTCCGAGGACGATGTGTTTTTTGTTCCAGCTGAGAAGGAAGGCTCATATCTTCAGCATTTCTTTTGAACTAAAACTCACTAAACCAGTCATTTGTTATTTTCTGTGTAGTGGCAACAGAGACTTAATGAAATGAAGTCAGTCATTGCTCACTGTTGCCCTAAACTTAGGGAATTAGACAAACATTTTCCTATGACAAAGTGGATAAGAGTGACTAATTTGGGGGGGTGAATTTTGGAAGGAAAAAGCATCATAATGAAAGCTGTTTCTCTATATTAAGGGTGACTAAAAGACTTAAGAAAATAGTTTTGAGGGGGAAAAAGTGTCCACATGTAATGCCATTCAAATCCAGTCAAACTCCTCATGTCATATGCATAAAGAAGCAGGGGCAGGCATGCAAATGCACCCTTCTGCAGGCTGTGGTACCATATGGCAGCAAACATCAAACCCTCAGCTTGCACAAAAATAGTGACGAGCAGAGTGCATGCATAATTGAGTAGTATTTATCAGGTTATTGTGTGAGCAAGGCTTGTGTAATTCTTTTGCAGCAGTACTTTCCTTTTGCGTTTCTGCAGCTTCTCTTGCTCTATGATTCAACATTTAAGCCAAGCGGTTTAACTGTTGCGTAATACGACTTTAAATTTTAAGCATAAAACCAAAACATTCAGCAGAGTTGCTCTCTGTCAGCTCCTCATGTTACTTTGCTCCGCTACATTATAGACTGTGGCGTACTTCCAGCTCCACACCACTGGGTATTTATTGGTAGTGATTTCACCAGTCAAACTATTAAGCCCACACCCTCCCACTCTCTGGGGGCTTCTTCATCTGCTGCTCCCAGACATGCAGGGGAGAGGTGGGGAAAGAGTAGCTTGAGGGCTGGTGGGGGATCATGTCTTTGTTTTGGATCCATACCTTAGATGTATTTTGGTAGGAGAAGAGCCTGCAGAGTGATTTGGAATGAGGCTGAAACTCTTGGCAGGCTCTCATAGCCTAAAGTTACTGTGGTAGTGTTAGCAACAACCACTAACGCACACCCTGCGGTGCAGTGGTTCAGCTCCATCATTATTTTGATGATGGATGTGACAGAAGCCTAACGGCAACAGGAAAGATCAGTGATGGAGCTATAGAGTTGCTGTGATTAAGAGTTACTGGATATTTCCTGTTTTAAGGGCAACATGATGTTAAATCTGAGTTTTGGAAGAGTTTTGTATTGAAGTTCACAGTCGTTCTTGTTGAGAAGATATTGAACAACTATCTGTTGAAAAAACAACAAAACAAACAAAAAGCAATTAGATTGTCGGTCAAAATATCTACTGTGAACGTCTCATAGGTTAATGAACACCACAACGTTAAACATGATCCCCTTAAAAGGTATTTCCTGGTTTTGATTGGTCCATGAGAGTAAATTAACATCATTCTAACATCATCATCATTCTCATTTTTGTGCAGAAATTTTTAAAAAGCACCACGAAACAGATGTTTCAGTTGTAAATGAAATGGCATAGAATTATAAATAGGCTGCATTTATAAAGTCCTTTTCTACTTTTGCTTGCCATTCAGTGTAAAGACACTAAATTCTCTCTCTCACACATACTCAGGGAAGATTTACAAGGATGCGATGCCTTATTGCATGATGGTGGGCAGGATATGGATACTTGGGATTGGATTGACAGTCTTGAGGTAAGATGCATCAGTAGTGATCGGCATTTAATGTGACCCCATTTAAACTGGATGAGAAGCAAGTAGAGATAAACCGGTCTGATACCCGGATTGGATATCGGATGAATGAGGCCAATTCAGCGTTCCGATCCAGTCATAAAAGATCATAAAAAATCTACACTTTGTTAATAAATAAAATAAGCTCATATATATGTGATAATTTGTTTCCTTTTTAACAAGGCTAAATGTTTTTGTCAAGCCTGATGCCTTCACTCACAAGGCAAAGTATACAGTTCATTCATTCAACAATAGTATCGGATCAGTTGTTCAGTATAGGTATTGGTATTGGATTGGATTGGAAAAGACTGGATCAGTGCATCTCCAGAAGTGAGACTGTTGATGCCTGAATTGTTAATCTGAATTTAACCAAACAGCTCTTTCTACGTTTGTTCATACCTTTGCTGAAGGATCCATTAGCATTACGGTTATGACACTAGAACATGGTGGTTGTTCTACATATTCCTGAAACCATGTGGCGCTCTGATCATACACTCATATAACTCTTATTTAACAAAATATTGTGCGTTCGTTAGCTGAGGGCTGAGTTTTGCATTTTAATTCTTCTTTTCTTACAAAGGGCAGCAGCTGTGGGGGGTTGTCCTCAGGTGAGGTCAACATGGTTATTTTAGTCTTTACTGTACTGAAGTCTGAATGTCCGAGTGACTGATCACGCTAATAATAGTATCTATCTCATATCTGAAAAAGGTTGTACATTGATTCAGACATCTAAGTATCTGTTTTCCTTCTGTGGTTGTGTGTCTGTGGCTCAGGCTGTGGGTTGTTGGTTCAATCCCCAGTTTCTTCAGCCAGGATGTCTTAATCATCCTTGGCTTAGATACTGAACCCCACATTTCTCCCTTCACTGGTCACTTTGGATGAATAAACATCTGTTAAATAAGGGTAATATGTTTGTTTTTTCAAAGTCTTAGAAAATGAGCATCATCTGGCTTGACTCATTGTATTCTCAGCTTAGCTACAGGTGTGGTTTGAGACGGGCTCAATGTAAACAGCTTTTTCTAACATTTCAGATCAGTTTTCCCGCTGATATTGCACGTGTTATGTTATGTAGACGAATTTAATGTTACGCAACATGAGTGCTGCCAGCGTTTAGCAGTTGTTTTTATCTTGTGTTCGTCACAGTAGGAAAGTAGACGATAAGTCTGTCATCATGCAAACACGCCAAATAGCCCTGCAAGGCCCCAAGTGTGCAATAAGTAGAGCCATATGCATGGCTGTGTGGGGTGTGGGGCTTAAATGACAGTCCTGATGATTTCATAATGTAGGTCTCTGATATGAACAAGAACCCATCAACCAACATGACTTATTTTTGATGATTATTTTATTTAGACTATTATTATTATTATTATTATTTTTTTTTTTTTTAAAGCCCAACAACAAAAACGTAACCATGTATCACAAGAGAAATGAGATATGTTGTCATATCCAGGCAAGCTGTAAGTTCTGTTTACAGAAACTCTGTGATTGGATACATGTGTTAATCAGCAGCTTTTAGACAAAGTGACTTCTTTTGTCATCATTCACAAATCCCCACATCACAGGTGTTTTGATTAAATGAAGAATCCGGGAAACATTTTCAGCTCTGGATTACAGTGTATGTGAAGTAAAACTGACTAATTTATTCCTGTTTATCTAGAATATGACACAGTTAATAAGCAAAGTAATCACATGATGCTCTTAAGTTCTGATAAAGAGTCAATTTAAAGCGTGTAGCTGGAGGTTAATGCATTTCTGTAGAAAAGAGACTTCTTCTCCCTGATGAAGTGTTTGTTTTCAGGTCACAGACAGCAAAATGATGGCCAACAGCAATTATTTATGTCTTATTACTTAACAAACTGTAATCTAACAAAGAAGTTTCTTGTTACGTGTTTTTTTTCCCCCTTAAACCACAAAGCGACACCTTATAATTCAGCCGTAAGAACCTGTTTCTCTGTGAGACCTGTGAGCTGTCATCAACAAGGGACTACTTGTGTTTTTAAATGAAGATGATGAATAAGATCTGTGCGTAGCCGAGGGCTGTTTCTCCAGTAAAAACACACTGTTCTCCTTTGTCTTAGAGAAACCACTTTGCTTTACACACTTATCAGTGGTGATGTGAGTCGGTTGGTTGTGCTTTGCTTTGTGAGGCTCCAAGTTTGTTCTCCCATGGAAAGCTGTCAGATTTCCGTTTGCATTCTTGGTGCTAATAATCGCGTTTGTTTGATTTCTCTTCAGGCCAAGCAGAAGGATGGACGCGACCAGAGCGAAGCATCGGCCATTGCTTCACCTGCGGCAGAGGAGGAGCCGTTCTCCTGGCCGGGGCCCAAAACGCTTCACCTGCGGCGAACCTCCCAGGGCTTCGGCTTCACGCTGCGGCACTTCATCGTCTACCCACCCGAGTCTGCCGTCCACAACTCATTAAAGGTCAGAGAAGGAAAGAAGTGAAAGAAATTTTTTTTATTAGAAAAAGCTGAGTCACTGCAGTGTAAATGAAACCAGAAGAAAATGACCCCAATGAGGCCTTAACCTTCTGGGATCGCATGTCTGATTTAAGATGATGTAGCAGCTAAAAGCAGCGACGTGGAGACTTCATTCCAGCTTCTGTGGATAGTGCAGACTTTAACTATAAACCAGTTTTTAGATTGTGTCAATAGACCAAATATAATTGGACTTAAGATATAAAATGTTTTCCAGTGATATTACAGTCACGTTTAATGTACGTTTGGTGAAGAGAAAAAATGGAAAAACGGCGGATTCTATGGAAAGTACTAGCAAGCAAGAAAAAAAAAAAAGTAAAAAAAGCCTAACTAACCCTTTACTGTTGGTAGGAAAATGCACCTCATCAACCAATCAGAAAATTATGTCAAAACATGATGGATTTAGTTGCTGAGTAAAAGTAGAGGTGGCACAAGCAACCAAAATTGAGGGGCTGCCATCTGGTGGACAGGAGGACTAACACACCCTGGAAATATCAGACCTGGAATGTCCTCTTTGTCTCCTGATTGACAGGAACCTTTTTTGGGTTGGAGGAATTAATCTTTGTGGCATCTTATGGTGATAACTGTTTTGGAAATAGTTGGGGAAAAAAACACTAGAGTCTTTGCTGCATTTTAATGTAAATAGTTTTTATATCTTCTTCAATGGCAAAACTTTTGTAAATATTTTTTAAAACTAACTATTTTGCATTCTAAGTTCTAAAAATGGTTTGTGAAACAAGTTTGTGCTTTCCAGATTGAATAATCTAACTTTTTTTCTACTCAGATTTTACGTTTTGTTGCATGGTTTTAGGCCAGCTGTGTTATAACACTGTGTCAAAATTAAAAAAATAACTGTAAAATCACACTGGTGAGGTTGTGCTGAAAAGAATATTAAACAAGGCAGGTAAACTGCTTTAAAAGTGAAATGTAAAGATAAAAACAAAAGTAGTGTAAAAGGACCATTTATACCCTAGTCCCCAGAGACATGATTGGTGATCAAACTACAGCTTTGAAAGGGCCGTAGCCAATTAAACTTAATAAATAAAAAGCAAAGTTTCCAATCTTCCTGAAACTGTTATTTTTTCCAGCCGTGGGCAGCCCTCTAATTTCCTTTGTGCGATAGTTGTGAGTTGGGAGGAAGTATTTTTTTCTCTCATCCTGTATTCCCATTTCAAAATGTTCCTCAAATGATATTCTCAGCATTGGAGTTCAGAGACAAAGAGCTCTCCAGAACAATGAAATAACCTTTCGCTTCTAGAAAGGGAACTGTTTGATTTCAATTTTTCTCTTGTATTCCTTTCTTGTATGGTCAAGTCAAATTTATTTATAAAGCACATTTAAAAACAACACCAGTTGACCAAAGTGCTGAACACAGAAATGTAAAATTCGAAAAATCAACAATAAAATAAGTAGGCTTTCCACCGATCAGATCGGTTTGATCGGATCGGCCGATATTTCACATTTTTTTCATATTTTCTGATCGGCCCTTAACTTTTCATTCACCGATCCGATCAATGCGTCATTGTCATTTTAATCTGCTCCGGTAAAACTCTCATTTACACCAATTAAACTTAAAACAAGCAAACAATCAAAGCAGAATAGACAAAACTCACTAGATGTGTTTTGTGTCTACGTGGCGTTTTTGTCGTGAGTTCTGTCACTATGTCTGGACAAAAAGTTTTTACAATCCCAAATACGCCACACGAAAGGATGGCGCGCCGGTTGCAAACATGTCCACTCTTAGACTGAAAGGACACAGCACATTTCCTCATTTCCGCAAACAACATTTACCTTAAACTGTTGCACACAAGTGTTTGTCTCCGTGTCTCCATCAGAGACTGTAAAAACAGACTCCAGACCACGGAGACACCCAGTGTCGAGCGCTTCGGCCGCCCGTGCTCCAGCAGGTATGTACCAAACGCTCCTACGCTACGCATGCGTCCAGAGCAAATATATTCCAGCCTACTGTACGTGCCGGACTACTTGAGCTAAAGCGGTTGTTCGTTCTCACGTCGAGGTTCTTCTGAGGAAACAGTCACTCGATTATTTTGACCACTATATGACATCATCAGATTGAGCCCCAACTTCTAAGCACTACTGCCTTCATTTCACTGTGACTGTAAATAATTTCAGTTATGACAGTTAAAGTGGGCTGTTATTTGTGCCACTGCTCAAATTATTTTGTTTGTCCTATTAAACCTGAATGCCCGTTAGAGACTGATGTTTAACCTTTTCATCTCAGTCAGTTCAACAAAAATGGAAACAAAAATCCTTTTATATACTCAGTAAACTGATAAAACAGGTAAACGAGCTATTTAAATATATATTTGTTTTCTCCTTGATCGGATCGGTGATCGGTGATCGGTTTTAAAAACTCTCTATCGGTGATCGGGATCGCCCCAAAAATCCTGATCGTGTAAAGCCTAAAAAAAAGCGCAGAATAGATAAGACAGCACATAAATAGAATGCACATAAAACCGCATGTTGACAGCGTTTCAGTCGTGCGGCGTTATGATCTCCTGTGATATTAGTAGTACAGCAGAGTCGTTTTCTGACCTACATCATACCACCTGGGAACCCCTCCAGCCCTCCTCTGGATAAGAACAGTTGCAGTCTGCCCTCTGGTATTAATCCTGACATCACAGCACTTCCGGCACAGACCAACTCCAGCTGAAGGGCTTTGGGTTCATACCACGGCGCTCCTGTTATGGGAAATGCACGGTTCTTTTAAGTCAGCTTTCTCAAAGCTTATCAGGGCCTCCCAAATATTAGTTTTTATAAGTGATAATTCCGGATAAGATAGGTTTACCTTTCTCTGAAGTGTATTTGGTTAACCTCTTCTGTTTTCACAGAAGGATTTCCTACAAAGTGAGCAGAGTACGCTCTGTTTATAGCATTTGGCTTTGGCCCTGCATGTTGAAGTGGAAGCTATGGCACGACAGTTAAGATTTTTAGACGTCCGTGTAATCGAGGAGATAGACGGTTTCTCCCACAGGTCTTCTTGAGTATCACAGGGTTGTTTTGGGTGCTTTTAAGTCCAGTCCAGATCAGTTTGTTTGTCTCTGATCTCACTGTCACTTAGAAGATGCAAATGCGTTATGAGGACATATTCCAAGCTGTAAATTCATTTCCCTTGTTAGCAATTGATTATTTTCTAAGCTACATTTTCTTTATTCATGAAAGCGTTTAGCGGATTTCTGATGACTTCAGCAGCTTTCTTATAAGATGACGTTCTGGAAAGCAATCAAACTGAAAGCCTGAACGTCAGCCAGGTCACTTTAACTGTAAACCTCAGCTAACTTTGTTATTATGTAACCTCAGCTGACATGGGTAGGGTTAAAAAAAAATCCTTGCGCATTGGTCACTTCACATTGTAATTACTTTTAGGGTCTTGGATCAGAGCGCTTGACAAATTGCTGTTTAAGGGTATTGGGGTTAGCTTGACGAGGGTCAGGGCGTCTTAAGGAAAGCTTTGGGAGAGCAGTAAGTCTTAAAGGATATACAGAGAACATATGTGTCACTGAGGAGAGGTGGATTAAAGCAGCAGTGTGTGGATTTGTGAGGGAAATTAAGGTTTTATAATAACACGAACATCGCTGAAGTGTTTTCTTACTTTTAACAATAAACTGTCAAAAGATTTGTTAATTTAATAACAGATCTGTGCTAAAAGATAGTAAAGGCTCCTGTAAATCATCCTATTAACTACAGTGATTATGGTTTTAATTGCTTATAGTCAGTTTAAACAGAATATGTTTCCCTCTGATTTGATGTCACAGTCATAGTAGGTCTGTATGTTCCATTGCCATTTTTGATGTTGCATAGCAACATTAGTGTAGTAACTTTACTCAGTCTTGACTGCTCTGTTCTGTCCTTTGTTTTGCTTTGCAGTTTTCTTAATTGAGAAAATGGACACATGAGCAGGATGTGTAAAAGTCCCAATCGTTTCAGTGTTGGAAAGCTGTCCAAGGATTTTGTGGATTGAATGACATTTTGTTTGTACGGAAGAAACTAGGAATGCACGATATGATCTTTAACCGATATTAAACCGATCAGCTCGCTGTTTCTAAAGTCTTAAAAAAAAAACACCATCCTTTTCTTCAAAAACTTCTTTTTTACAGACTTTAAAACTTAAAAAAAAATACAGATTCACTGAAATATTGCAATATTTTTATATGCTGATATCATATTGATATTTAAAAACGCTGTGTCGATCTATTTTGCTAATGAAATCGCGCAATATTTCATCGTTCTGTTATGAAATCTCGTGAAAATTCACAAACATTTTGCAATATTTTCATATGCTGATATCATTTATATTTAAAAACATGGTATCAATCTATTTTAACGAGCAAAATCTCGTAATATTTCATCGTTCTGTTACGAAATCTTGCGAGATTTCATGAAATAAAGTAAAATCGATCGTTGCTTTTTTAAATATCGATTTGATATCGGGATTTAAAAATATTGCGATATTTCAGTGCATTGATATTTTTTTCCCAACACTATTTTTTAAAGTGTCGGAAACGGATAACAAAACTGCTATTTGCAATGACTGCTTATTTTTTTCAGCTTCAATATCTGTATCGATGTCGGTTATCAGCCACATAAATTTTAAAATATTGGCCTATTGGATATCGGCCAAAATTCCAATATTGTTCATCCCTAGAAGAAACACTGCATCTTTTTGGTCTGTTAACTTCCTGATAGCTGATTTTATGTTTATAGTTTCTCCTTAATTGGCTCCTGCAAGATCGCATCAACACTGCATTTTGCATACATCCACTATGTACATCAGCAACCACTGGCTGTTGGTAGGATGGTGGTTAATGGAAAGGGAAAAGAAACCTGTACAAGTAGATGTGGTCCCGCTGTGATTTTAGTTATAGGCAAATGTGGTAAAACCCCTGCCTATGAAGGTTTCCTCCTTTAATTAAGAAGAGCAGTAACAGTAAATATGACTATATTCAGCACATCTTTATTTTTCTTTCTGAGTTACAGCAATCAGTAGTTGGATTTTTGTTGATGTTTTGATCCGCATTCAGAGGATGCAAATAAGAAAACATAAATTGACACGGTTAATAATGATAATAGTAATAATAATAAAAACACTGTTGTTTCTTTTTTCCTGTTTTTGCAAAGACTTGATGAGCGTTTGAGGGAATGAAAACAACTCCAAAGATTAAAATGACATAACCCACGAGCTGTTTTTATCTGAGCCGACAAACAATAAATTCCTGTGACAGATCGGCGTCTTAAGTAAATCCTGTAGAAGAGTTCTCCCCATTTTCTTCTTCTGGATATCCCCAGCTGTGCTCATTGGTTTTCCCTCCTAAAGGTTTGTTTTGGGTTAGGTTAGGACATCTACTTCGCTCACTGAATAACTGCCAGAAGTAACGTCGCCCGTACGGCCACCTTCTAGCAACACTACAGTATGCAACCCAGTTTAATTGCTGAGCTTTACAGATTTACCTCACTAGTGACTGTTAGGTTTACCCCAAAGATTAGACGCTTAATAATTTTGCCATTTGTGAATAATTTCTTTATTCACAAGTCTAATTGTAGGGTTTTCAGAAACTGTTGTAGAAGCTGGACTAGGTTTTGATGATGAGAATGTGAATATTGAGCTCCGCTTGTGTTTACAGAGTTGTGTATTTAAGTTGGAACACCTCACAAATCATCTGACGTATTTTTTTTTCTTTGTATCTCTTCCAGGATGATGAAAATGGGAGCCGAGGTGAGTCTGGAAACACCAGAATTTGTTTAACTGCTGCATGAATTAGAAATGCTCATGGTTAGCTCAGGTGCTTCAATAAGGACAGCACAGAAACCATTTACTCAGCTTTTCTTTTTGTTTTTTCTCTTAATAATAACTAAATTGAAATTACCAGCCTATTACTATAATGCATTCTCACTAACTGTAAATATCTGTTTTTGCCTTGTTAACATTTGAAGCCTCAATCTTATTGATTGCTGCACAAAAGCACAGTTTTTTTTGGCCCAGTTATGGTTGGGGGAAAAAAAAAAGACAAAAAAAATCATGTTACAGGTGGTGTTGTGTGCACTTTGCAGTTGAAAGTCATTGCTCTTCTGTGTATCAGTCCTGGCTGCCTGCACTGTTGGCTTGGCAAGGCCTCAGCATTCCTCAAAGCATCCGGCTCGTCATTCCAGCCCCTCAGTATTCAGTTCACGTCTGCAGCCCAGCGTGAACGCTGCAAAACTGCTCTGCTACTCTTCATCAGCAGCCTTCTTAACAGCACTGCATCACATCTTATATCTAAATGTACATCAAATGTTCATGAGCCTCAAAGCTTTTCTACTTAGGCCTCCATAATCATAGATTAGCAACCATGTGGTCTTTCAGAAATAATCACTTAGATTTATTTATTTTTTTTTTTTTTAAATAGAATAAAATTAGTTTACTTTTTGCACAGTGGATGTATCATACACGCGAGTTCATGTAAGCTGCATTTTCTTATCTAAGTATTCAGTTTTTTCCATTTGTTGTATTTGTTTGGGCTGCTGTGGCCCCAAAGCCCCATGAGGTGTGTTTCCAGTAAATTGCTTTAGCATGAACAAGCTGTGAAAGTGAAAAACCCAAGGTCGAAGGAGAGTGAGTGGCGCTTTTGAGATAAATCTGAGCTTAAATACCTCTTAACGGGAAATTGAGAGATTCCTGTAAGTGTCCCTCATCATCCATGTTGGCTTGTAGTATCACATTCCTCATGCTGCCCCCTCCACACCCATTTTAACTCCTCCATATCCTCCCGTCTCATTCAACACAGGACTGCACATTCCTGCATGGCAACATACACCTTTAATAAATGTTGATTCCCTCCTGTGACACTATCTGAAAGCAGTCGTGTAAAACTCGTGTGACAGTGTCACTGTGAATGGGAAGTGCATGAGAACCAGTCATGACAAAGCTCGGTAGATGGAGAATAATGATCCTTGCCTGGAGAGCCCCCCTCCTGCTGCTACAGGAAGTATCCTGGCTCCCTTCCAGCCTCTCATAAATCCTTCTCGCCCTCTCGGTGGGCTCCGAGTCCACGCAGCGGTGATGATGCTGACATGTAGCCCAGCAGGATGTCAGAAACTGATATCAGGAATGTCAGCAATTTCCTTGAAAGTCTGCAAAGGGGTGAAAAATTAAACTATACTAAACATTTATCTTTGTAATAAGAACCAAAACAGTTACTCTGGATATCAAAACTGAGGAACAAACTGTTTAATTTAATTGTTTGATTTAGCATATGAAGGTAAGTAAAGGCATTTAACTGTGGGATAACAGAAAACAACAACAGAGTTGTTCCTTTCTTCAGATAGCTTTTATATTTAGACAAAAACAGTTCCAAATAGCTTGAAGATCCACAAAACTGCTGTTTGAAATGACTGCTTATTTTTTTCAGCTTTAATATCGGTATCAATATCAGTTATCGGCCACATGAGTTTTACAATATCGGCCAAAATTCCACTATCGTGCATCCATAGTTTATTGTTTATAAGCTTTGATTTTCCTCCCAAAATTTCCACTGTACCTTCCTCTGCCTTGTCTGCCTTTCTGTCATTGACCCATGCTGTAGGTATTGGGGTCAGCTTTTCTTGAAGTTTTTATTGACATAAATAAACACAAACACTAGCAGTCAAAAGATTGGACACGTTTTTCCATTAGATTAAATGAGAAAGTGTCCAAACTTTTGACTGGGACTGTAAATATGCTACAATTTCAATATGATCCGATTAGCCGACTAATCGCCAAAATAATCGGTGACTTATTGATTATCAAAATAATGGTTTGTGGCAGTTTGCACGTTCTCCCCGTACATGTGTGGGTTGTCTCGACTGCAGCTTCCTCCCACAGTCCAACAGCATGTACGTTGGCTCATTTGATGACTTAATGAGTGAGTATGAGTGTGCATAGATGTCTCATTTGTTTCTTTGATGACAGAGTTTACCTTGCTCCTGCAGCTGGGGTCAGCTCCCGCCCCTCACAACCCTTAATGACACAAAACCGAAATATAAAAGAGATGGATGGAGTCAGTCGTAGTGTTTTGTACTGACGTGTACGGATTGTTTTTGTCGCTGTGTGACGGCTGTGGACACTGCTGGTCGCAATCATAGCAAATGGCATCACCTCCAAAACACTCATAGCATCATTGAAAAACCATGTGAAGTCACTCTCAGGGTCTCAGACAGATAATGTGTCCCATGTGCTCGGTTATTTTAACGTTCAGGTCTGTGAAGTTCGCTGCAGCCTCCCCAGCACGCTGCAGTTTATTTGCTTGACTCCAGGCCAGCGTGTGTGATGAGGCTGTCGGTGTTTGGAAATGAGGAGGAGGGGGGTCTGCAAACCGCATGTTGACTAGCTGGGTGTTGCCGCTGGATACACTTCAAACTTCCAGAAAGCACAAACACACACACTAATGAAGATACAAACAAATATTAATGTCCCGCCTGTAGTTGCATGGTGGAGGGTGGCATTCTTAACTTTGTGTGTCTCTGCTGTGGATCTGTTTATTTCCTTTCTCAGCGGTTGTATACATACCAAGCGACTGTTATCCAAAATCTTCCTCTCTATCTCACTTCCTCTCCTCTTCCCTGCCTCTTCTGTCTCTCTCCCGTTCCTGTGTCCTGTCTCTTCGGCTGTGTATTTTAACAAGTTGTTGAGGGATAAAATCCGAATGAGCCGTTTTGTGCAATGCTTATGAAACCGCACAGCAAGAGAAGCGAAATACGAAATTTCTCCATCTGTTCAAATATTTGTTTTTCATTCAACGTGAAACTCTTCTCTCTGCGGATCCCTGCTTTAGCTTCTCTCCTTTCTCTTTTTGGTCAGAATCGGTTTGTTCCCATAAAGTCTGCAGAAGGAATGCGATGCAGCACAAGCAAACAGAATTCCCCCGTATTCTCCAGTGGACTTTTTAATGCCCCACCTTTTTTTTTTTTTTTTTTTTTTTTTTTAGGAAGCTGCGTCCAAATTTTGGTCTCTTCACTTATTTTTTCCTTTCTCTGCTTATCTGACTGCCTTTCCTCTGTCTTATCTGCTTTCTAAATGTCCACAGTGACTTTTTCATTTTGTAGTTTTTTCATTTGGCTTGACATTCAGTTCCACAAATGATGTTTCATGTTTATAGCATTTATAAGTAATTATAGATTTAATCATTTGTGTAGTTTGTACAGAAAACACCCACTCATAAAAACATGACAACACTATGACTGAACATAAAAACTAATCAGACTGATGCCCAGAATAAGATTTATCTGGCGAAACTGGTTCGTTTTTGACTATAAAGGCCAAAGCTGGCTCTTCATTGGCAGTTTGGCAAATTTCTTGACGCAATATTTCCTTCCTGGTTTTATCAGCTGGTAAATTGGGCCAACTCCTCATTCTGTGAAGCAGCTGTCTCTGCATATAGTTATTTAACCCCACCCTCGTCCCTGCCTGCCAGCAGGTGACGCTATCTGCCTTGTTTAGCCTCTGCTCCTTTAAGCAGGGCTCAAATGATCGCATTTTGCGACTTAAATGGGAGCCGGAGCGAGTAAATTTTTCATACACTCGCGCATGAAAAATTTTTTGCCGTTTTTTTGCTGACAGACATTCACACCAGGTCCGTGTGTGACGCGTTCCATGTGTGGTGCACCAGAAGTCATCGGCGTCTCGTCGCAGTGTCGGGTCTATTTATGACAGCACATGCTTCCAACGCGTCAAGCTCTAAGCAGTGTAGCCGTGTAGCCAGGACCAGACAGGAAATCAGACACGGGAGCAGTTTAAAGCATCTTGTGAATTTTTAAAATAAAAGCCCCCCGCAGATTTGCGATGGCTAAATTATCAGTGGCACCAGATTAGAAGTCAATCATCAGGGGGTCTGAGTGGGTTTTTTTCCATAATGGACCACAGGACTTTAATCCAGCCCTCTTTATCATGATTGTTATCACATGACCTGGTGACATCATGCATGATCTTGCAATTTTGTCATCTGTTCCTGGTCCCTTTATCATAATTTCTTTATCATTAATCTATTTTTATATATTTGAGTGGAATGAGTCTTGAGTTGAATATTTTTTAATGGGCAAAAATACTGAAACAAATAAATAGAGGTAAATTTGTCTTGGACTTTTTCCTCTCCTTTTTGCTGATCCGATCCATGACTCAAAAACCGTAAACCGCTTCAAACCGTGAAGTCATTGATCCATTGCACCACTACCCACAACATACAGGGACCTGGCACCACACAACTAAAACATGGCACTTAGAGTAAACACAGAGCCAGTCTGAAACATAAATGTGCTGTGACCTGTGAACATTGTAGTTTCTGCATTTATTGTTCAAGTATTTATCAGTAATTCAGTGAAAATGAGAGGAAATGTGAACATTTGCTTTGCAAGTTGATTTCGGTGTGCGCCCCTAAATTTTCTTCTTGCGTTCCCAAAAATTTAAGTTTGGGGCCACTGTGCTCCTAGTAAAAAAAGTTAGTCTGGAGCCCTGCTTATTAAGGTTCTCAAATATTGGGGCAATTAAGCCATAAATGTTTAAATCACAGAGCAATTCTCAAGAAGAAGTAGCAGCTAAATAAAACAAGTGTTAGAAACATACAGCATCCTGATCCTGCATCTACCAGCCCCGCTCTCTGCCTAGCTTTTGGGAACTTCTCCTCTAGCTTTTTCTGGCCTCTCACACCACATGCAAATTGGATGTAAAGCCTAAATCATCATATGTTGTGCACTTAAAAAGGGGAATAGTGGGGAGAGAAAGATGAATTTAAAAAAAAGTTGGCAGGTCAGTTGAATGTTTACATTTACCAACATTCTCCAACACTGGACAAAACCAACAGGAAATGAAAAGTGTGCTTATAGCAGCATACTTGTGAAATTAATACATTTGTCAGCAATGTTTAAGAAAAAAAGCTCCCATCATGCTTCTGTTATGTGCATATACGCATTTACTACCTTTGTTTGACTCAATCATCTGTGATAAACTGCAGTCATAGGCCTGATTCCTCCTATTTTCATCCCCAACCCTACCCCTTAGTTTTCTTGTGCTAGGGATTTATTTTACTCCCCTAAGAAATGGGTCAACCCTTCGAAATCCTCATGCGTCACCAATAGTCGTCCATGGTGCAGTAAACTGACATCACGGCTGTTTCCAGAAGAGTTGGCAATGCCGTCTGCAGCAGCAATAATCTCCTTTTCCTGGGCGATTGGATTATTTTTTCGGCTTTGGGACGAAAAACGTAAAAATGAAAGGAGAAGAAGACGCCTACGACTTGAGCTTAACTTTATGTTACAGACATGAGCAGATGCATGTGATGTTACAAAACTAGTGATAAAACTAAAGCATTAAAGCAACCTTAACATAGCGATTTTCATATTTTATTCACACAAAATACTCACATTTGTGTGTTTTTTGGCTTTCGATTTCCTCGCCATTTTGTCTGTATTTCACATGAAATTGTAGGTACCCACTACCCCTTAACATGAACACGCAAAACGAAGGGTTAGAGCCATTAGCTACGTCTTTGGGGAAAACTGGAATTCACCCACTTTTAATGTTCTCTGACGCTTCAGCAGGCATGTTGTGGCGAGAGCCAGCCATAACAACTATCCTACCTGCTTTTTCCTTCAGTCGTAGAGTTGGACGTCTATGAAATATCTTCAAGATGGAACACTGTATCTCAGCTCCAGAGTGGACATCATGCAATGGCTTGTAAATTGCTTTGCCCTTTCTTTGCCATCACTTACTGCATCAATTGAGTTTTTTTTTTTATCCTTTCATGCCTGGAACTGTAGTTTTTCATGTTTAATGTATTTCTTATATAATTTAGTTGCTTCCATTTGCCCGCTCTTTATGCAGACGGTGCCAACGGTTGGACCTCTTCTAAGTTCCTCCTTTTATGCTTCATCAACATTTAGAAAAAAATAGATTTTTTTACATTTGTGAAAGTACTCCCATCTGTATCTTCATGCATCTAGGGCTTGATTTATTTCTTTTATCCCTGTTAACAAAGTTAAATTGATTTTTAGTTAAGGGAGACATTGGTTCAGATCAAATAAACTAGGCTGTAAAGTTTAGGTTATATATACTAACTAGAGACATAACTGAAAGAAATAAAATGCAAACAAAACAGTTATTGTTTTTATGACGAACTGCAATTAATTATCATTCACTCATCTAATACTGCATGTTAACATAGTTAAACATAGTTTTAAAAAAAAGCCTAAACACAGTCAACTTAGCGCGTTTCTGCTCATGTTCAAAATCTGGTGATATCTTCACACATTTTAAATGAAGTATCACTCTACTACTTCAACTATAATTGAACAATCTGTTGAGGGCAGAGGTTTAACTTATCTCATGTTTGCTTAAAAAACATTTTCTAAACTAAAATCACCCTGTTTGTCTCCATGTTTGTTACTTGCTCCCCCACATGAACATAAACTCTCTTGGTGCATGGTTTGGCTCATTTAACAAAAAGAAAACAATCATCAGGCCAACTTTTTTTTTTTTTTTCTGTATTGTTTGCTTAGTGTTGGAGTACTGTCAGTTCATATTCTTTTTTCCCTGGATGGATTCTGGTATTTGTAATTCTTTGGAAAGAAAAGTGATGGAAAGAACTCCACCACCTTCCTGTCCTGGTGGGAAAAACACCAGGCATATGTGCGTGTTCGTTTGTGTGTGTGTGTGTGTGTGTGTGTGTTTGACTTAACTCATGGGCAGATTGAACAGGATTGTCAGGCATGTGTTTTTACATTGGCATGTCTCCCAGGTTGGGAACGCCGTAGTCTTGGAAATGAAGTGAGTCCTGATGGGAGTTGCACGTGGATATTTATTTACATTAGTGGTTTATACAATTTAAGTCATGGAAATTCTCCCCTATTCAACATGTTGCTGGTGTAAATGACCATTTGAGGTAAATTAGGAATAATTTGGCATAAATATTTTACCTCAGGTTCACTTTCACCCTTTTTCATTTCCCAACCAAATCAGTTTGCTTTGTTGTAACAGTTAAGTCCTCATAGCATGAAATTTTCGTTCAGATCGAACACGTTGTCAGCGGCAAAAACGCGCGTGATGGCCAAAGTTTGACGCTGGTTCACATAAAATCAGACGCTGGCATTGAGAGACAAAAAAGCTGTTGACATGCATGACGCACGGCTAGAGCGTCTAGGGCAGGGATCCACAATTCCGGTCCTCAAGGGCCGGTGTCCTGCAGGTATTAGGAGCTCCCTTGCTGCAACACACCTGACTCCAATCAGTGGGTAATTAGCAAACTTGTGCAGAGCTTGACATCAAGCTCTGCACATGTAAATGGTAAATGGACTGTACTTATATAGCGCTTTTCCAGTCATACTAACTGCTCAAAAAAAAAAAAAAAAAAAAAACATCAATACCCTTAAAAAAAAAACTCACTGACATTTTATATTTAAAAAAAAAAAAAAAAAAAAAAAAAAGTGAGCTTTTACAATACTGAATTTCCCTTCTGGGATGAATAAAGTATTTTTCATTCATTTCATTCATTCATTCATTCAAAGCCCTTTACACTACATATCACATTCACCCAGTCGCACACACAATCTCACACACATTCATACCCCGATGGGCACATCGGGAGGCAACTTGGGGTTTGGCATGCCTGGAATCGATCCCTCAACCCTTCGGTTGAAAGACGACTGCTCTTCCACCTGAGCTACAGCCGCCCTAGATGTGCTGTCACAAGGTGTGTTGCAGCCGGGCCGCTCATAATACCTGCAGGACACCGGCCTTCGAGGACCGGAATTGGGGATCCCTGGTCTAGGGTGTGGTGGTGGACCCGGTTGTTTTACCTTTGTCTGTATCTTTGTATGATGGCAGATGAAACTGAGCAGCTGCTTGGCTTTATTTGTTCCACGAGGCCAGAGAACGACGTTGTAGAGCGTCTCTGTGCCGTGTGTGGATTCAACATACAGTACTGTTCAGAGGTGTTCTGAGTTTAGTTAGTTTCACCATTGGCTCCAGGAACTGCGCGCTGACGATGGGCGCTTTCAGCTTTCATCCTATCCGGCCCAGTTTAACGACCTGCAGTCCGGCATCGGGACGGCATTATAAGCTCATTCATCCGATCAGGACAGCAAGTCATTAACCTGCTGTTCGAAAACCCGGGACTGGATGCAGATCACAGGTTATCCTCCACGGTCTCCGTGAAGAGATTCCCTGTGGTCCCCTCAGTATTTCCCGTCCTGTCAGAAAACGTGTGTCTGCGTCACGGCACGGAGACATGCCGAGTCTCTCTGATTGGTTGACACCCCGTATCAAAGCTGCAAAAGTTCCGATTTTCCAATTCTGGCGCCTATCGCCTGACGCGCACATCATGTAATAAAAGTGGGTTGTTGATGGTGGACTACATCAACAACATGGTGGTTATTTAGCCAGACCGACCTGCGTACCACACGTTTGCTCTTTGTTTGATCACCTTTCTTGGTTGTTGTGCATCTACTGGTGAATTAAACTACAGCCCATGAACGTCTCGTCATCCAGGTGTCACATAAATGAGATTCTCTCAGCTGACGGCTTGGTGCTGCAAGTTTGGACATAACGCTGATGTTTCAGAGTAAAACGTGATCCAGATTTTGCACAAAGTGTTTTAATTTAAAAATGGGCCGGATTGACTTTGTTTTCTATCGAATGACTTACTTCCATCCACTCTGCTCTGGATGGACGCGGTTTCAAAGCGGTAGAATACAGGACAGAGACGTTTCCCCATGATTATTAGCCTGTGTGTCCGGTGATCTAACCCGGACACATGTTTCTTATGGTCTATGGTGTGGACCACCATCTGGAAATTAGTACTGTTCTGAATTATGTATTATTTACTATTGGCATTTTCTTTTTTTGTTTGTTTCATAGGGCTCTACAATTACAGGGGACCCTATATAGGGGGGGGTGTCTTTTTTTTTTTACTTTTCTCGGGGAAGGTCTCTTTTTTTACACACCTTTTTATTTGTTCCTAATTTCTTTCTTTCTTATTATTTTTTTTCTCTTCCCCCGCGCAGACCATCACTCTCTTCTCTTGTGCGTGCCTCTGTCTCCCCCAACCGAATTATTCCTTTTTCTTTCATATTTAATAATCAATCACCCCCCCCCCATCTCCTTCTTCCTTTTTTTTTTTTATTAACTCTCCCGTGGTTGGTGTTACTGGTTATACTCGGTTTATGTCTATATTTTCTCCTCCCCCCCTTCTTTTTTTTTATTATAATTATATTCTTTTTTTTTTTTTTTTTTTCTCATTTTTAAACCTTTTTATAAACGTGACTTCTGGTGTAAAAGTGGAATATTTGTAATTTGTAAGATTAATTTGCAGCCGTCACTTGTAGAAATGTTGCTCCTGATCATGCACCACCTTCTATGGCAGCTCTGCACCCATGAGTGTGTGTGTGAGAATCGTAAGATGAAAGGTTCAAGTCATTAACCATTTCCTCATACAGTACTTCTTATTTAGTCTATTTGCTGATATCAGATTAGATATTAGTGGTAAAGGTGCAAAAACCTTAAGGCTAAATTTCTATTTCTAACCGTTAAATAAGGCTGACAGTACTGACAGCAGCTTCCAGGTGTATTGACACACTGCTCTGGTGTGTGCTACGCTTTCTTACAAAAAGCTGTTGACAAATGCAGGGAATTAGTGAAATAAGAGCCGTCTATGTGAAACTGGTACCTACACTTGATGTCAGTCAGTTGACACAAGAAGAAGACAGGTTTGTGAAGTATTTCAGAGGTCAGGAATCGGCTACGCAGGTGTTTTTGCACAGTTGAGGCTTTCAGAGTGGGGTTTTCTTTGGACTGGTTCATGTGAACTGCACACCGTGTGTCTTTATGATAATGCTGGGTGCAAAGACAGAATTACAACGTTTATTTTCAGGTCTTCTGTCTTTAATCAGCCAGTTCCTTTCAGCACACATCTGACGATCAGGCATGCTGCGCTTTTGAAGGAAGTTAGAGTTTATGGATTTATGCAAAGTGTACTTGTGCTTTGACCTTCCCACACAGTCAGGGGACGTCCTTGTGCCAGGATTATGTGCTTCCCATCTTCATATTTCTCTCCTGGAGCAGACCTGCCTCAGATAGTCATCTAAACAAAAACACAGCCTTTTTCCTCAGAGTTGGAGGCGCTCAACACGTTTTGTGTATTCGTACATCTGCATGTGGTTGTGGATAGCTTGTAAACGTGAGAGTGACACAAATGGTAAAAAGCAGCAAGCTGGACAGAGCGATATTACAGCAGGTTAATGCAGCGAGTGGGCAGCGGGCCCAGCCCTCTGTAGAATAACATTATCTAACCCTAAGCAGCAGGGAAGCGGGGAGTGGGCCCACACAACCAGGCCCAGCTGTGTAGCCAGGGACAGCAGCCAAACCAGAGCTTGTAAAGGCCAAAGAGCAGCACTCACTCTCAGGCATGCCTGCAGGCCCGAGCTGCTAACTTGATTTGATTTGAAAAATGCATCAGGAGAATCATTCTGGTTGTCTGACATGGTTTTGTTTATCTAACCGAGTTCACACAGATAGGGCAGATAAAATGTCTGAAAGGCGTGAAGTTCATGATGACAGTAAACACAGATAAAACAGGCTGGATGTGTATAGACACGTATTTGCATCTCTAATATTTTGTGACTTGATGTTCCACGGATGAAAGAAGGCAGTGCTGGTGAATTTCTGGTGGTTTCACAGCAATTTAAAGCTTTAGCCTCAAGGAGATAAAATGGGTCTGACTGCATTTTGGGAAATTTGATATTAGTATTACAGGGTTTAGTTATTTGTAGAACTAAAACAGCCTTATTTTGTTTCCCTGTAAATTTAGAACATTAGCATTCATCTGAATTGTAAGCAGAGAAACGGCAAAACACCAGGTTTTACATAAACTGGTTAATTATGAGGTTCATTATTTATTACTTTGATCCATTTCAGGTGTTTTTGAAATTAAATTAGATGTAAAGGCTGAGAATGGTAGTTTTTTTTACAAAAAAAATTATTATTTTTTTCTTTGAACCTGAGAGGGACCTTATAAGGTCCCTCGTGATTGTTACTTAACAACAACAGTGATAAACGACACATTAAGGATGGAGATTATTGCAATGTGGCACATCAAATTAAAATGCAGAAGCTAGGCTACAAGCTAGCAAAAACCTTTTTTAATTGTGCAAAACACAACTTAAGTTATATCCAAATGAAATAAAAAATGTAAAACGTAAATACACGGCATAATAGCAACCTATGTACAACATTTCTGTCTCCACAGCCACAACCCTGAATCAGACCAGCACAAATGGGCTCTATGCATGGCTCAATTACTTCCTGAACTTAAGGTAGCTCCTTTGTTTCCTGTCTTTCATTACTGGTCGAGCTGATTAATCCATGTGTGCCTGACCTCAGTAACTGGTCAGACACATCTGGATTAATCAGTCTGTCCAATAATGAACTCTAATTAATTTTTTAATGCATAGTTGGGTGGTAAGAAACTTTAATGAACTCATTTTGACCTCTTTTCATTCCCCACTTTTTTTTTTTCTCTTGAGAGTAAGCAGGAGAATTAGACCTGTTTGTAAGAGCGTTCACGAGGTTAGCATCGCAAACCAAAACAAACTTTACTCGGGATGGACTGAGCGACGTAAAATGATGTCCCGACAGAGAAAAACGCGATAAAAACGAAAAGGTACGGTTGATGGAGAGGATACGGAGTAAAAGGGCTGGACTCTGATGAACAAATGAAGTAGACGTCTGATGCAAAGTGTGTAGCTTGTTTAGCTATGTTAGCAGCTTGTCACTGCTCGTCTACCATCGTTTCCTGGTCTCTTCTTCTCTGGTGTTGTCATTCATCGTCGCTTCGTGGTAGCTAATTAGCTAATTACAGGTGGTGGAAAAGAGGCAAGCTTATGTTAGCAGTAGGGATGCACGGATTTGGAATTTGATCTGATATGCCAATACTTGAAAACTCATGTGGCCGATAACTGATATCAATACCGATATTAACACTAAAAAAAATAAGCAGTCATTTCAAATGGCTGTTTTGTTATCCGTTTCTGACACTTTGAAAAATAGGGGTGCATCGACACACCGAAATATCGTGATATTTTCATATGCCGATATCAAATTGATATTTAAAAATGCGTTATCAATCTATTTTACTTACAAAATCTTGCGAGATTTTGTCGTTCTGTTACAAAATTTCACGATATTTCAGGAATTCTCATAAAAATTTCATAACAGAATGATGAAATATCTTGAGATTTTGTTAGTAAAATAGATCATTACCACATTTTTAAATGTCAATATGATGTCAACATATGACAATATCACAAAATTTTTGTGAATTTTTTACGACATTTTGTAACGGAGCGATTAAATTTGCGAGATTTCATTTGTAAAATAGATCAATGATAACAGATTGAAAATTGCCCGAGTGCAGTTCTAAAGTAGGCAGTGTGGAGATCAGTAGAATTTCTCGTCAGATAACTATGAACTTGATTGTTGGACATAAACGTATCATGAAAACTAAGAGGTAATAAGTTCATTTTATGCTGAAACACAAATATGCAAATCTGATACACATTGATGTCATAAACATTCAAGATATCAAGTTTTTGGAACAATAACTATGATAACTAATATGATATCAGCATGTGAAAATATTCCAAAATTTTTGTGAATTCTCACAAGATTATATACCGGAATGATGAAATATCATGAGATTTCATTTGTAAAATAGATCGATACTGCGCTTTTATATGTCAGTGTTTCAGCATATGACAATGTCACTAAATTTTTGTGAATTCTCACAAGATATTGTAATGGAACGATGAAATCGCAAGATTTCATTAGTAAAATGGATCAAAACCATGTTTTTAAATGTCAATATGATATCGGCATTTGACAATATCACAAAATTTTTGTGAATTCTCATGAGATTTTGTAACTGAACGATGAATCGATGAAATATCGCGAGATTTCATTAGTAAAATAGATCAAAACCATGTTTTTAAATGTCAATATGATATCAGCATATGACAATATCACAAAATTTTTGTGAATTCTCACGACATTTTGTAACGGAGCGAAGAAATATTTCGAGATTTCATTAGTAAAATAGATAGAAAAAACCTTTTTAAATGTCAGTATGATATCAACATATGAAAATATCATAATATTTTAGTTTATTGATATTTTTTTCCCACCCCTACTCTTTAGAAGTTTTAAAGTGTGTAAAAAAAAAGTTTTTGAAGAAGAAGAAGCTTTTGGTTTTTTTAGACTTTAGAAACATCAGGCTGATTGGTTAAATGGCTGATCAGTTTAATATTGGTTAAATATCGGTGGGGTGGCCGATGTCTGATAGTCAGTTTTAGGGCGATATAGGCGGATACCGATAATGGGCTGATTATATCGTGCATCCCTAGTGAACAGCCCTCCACGGAGGACCTAAATCCTGGAGGAGGAGCAAAATCGCGTACTGTGGAGTGCGCGCATTTGTGGCTAGTTCTGGTGTAAACAATGAGCTCACACTCAAAAACAAAGCCACTGTCACACTCCAGAGTTTCCAGCATGTTTTGCCTGAAGTCCTATTCCAACACAAGTTTTAACACGAAACCTGTGATTTCTGATGACACCTTTGTATAATACTAAAGTTAAGAAAATATTGCAAAATTAAAATATTCTGACGTGAAGTATAAACATCTAAAACAATCCTGTTCAAATATTGTAATAAATGTCCTGTCTTGAATATGTAAATTCTCACATTTTTACTTCCAAATGCCTGGTTTGCATATTAAAGCAATTTTACAAAATTTGGAATAATTTTTTTTTTTTTTTTTTTTAAACGAACTGGGTTTGTTTTTTAATGTTGCTAATATTAGTTAGTGGGTTAGGGTTGTAAGATTTAAGATGTTGATCTGTGTCTGTTTCTGGAATTGTAATGCTGATTAAACAAACTTTTAAGAACCCAGCTTGAACACTGACGACTGAAGGGACGATGTGACCTCCAGCAGTGAAATTGCAGACAGATTTAAACAGTTTGTTTAAAGGAATAAAACCACAAGGATTATTCTTCTCATGCGGTTCTACACTTATGCTACTAGGTCACCCTGTAAGCTCATTTAGGCTTCATGTCAATGTCAAACTTTGTCATACATCACTGCTCTCATACTCAGCAAACACGGTGACAGTGGAGGAGACATGATGATGCACATCCTCAGAAAGGGACATGGAAAATGCAGCGCAGCTGTGATTTGTTTGGTCATTAAATACATAATGGCTTCTTCTTTGCTCCTTTCACCGGTCACACAAGAGCTACACTGTGCAAGTCTGCTCCCATGGTTTCTGATGGTACTGCTCCATTTACTGTGTCTGGTATGCATCCACCCTCTGAAAATGCAAAGAAATATGCAAATAAAGCCAGAATGAAAGGCTCCGTCTGTATGTGTGTTTAGGTAAAACATTTACCTTTAATTCACACACTCAAACTTGATATTTTGTTATTCCTTTTTTAGGGATGTGCACTATTACCTGATTTACTTATTCAACCAAATAAGAAATTACTAACAGACACATCTTTACTCCTAATAAGCAAAAGATGCTAATAAATATTATATGTTTAGTTCTAAGTTAAAATGTTCTTCACAAGTTGCAGCATTAGATGTGAAGCTCTTTGGAACTCTGATATGAGTCAGTTATGATTTAAAGAAAAGGATGCGTGCAGCTGTTGGGATTCACTTAAGCCTTTAGGGCAAAGAGTCAAATTAAGAAGTTTGGAAGGAATAAAAATCAAATCTGTCATTTAACCAGGTCCTGCTTCTAACATTGACTTACCATTCAGGGATGGAGAATCAAGTTTTTGTCCTCTTTAATTACAACTTAAATGTAGCTGTAGATATTTAACTGTAATTTGGAGTTTTGGAGCGGCTGAAGTCATGATGTGCCAGGCTTGTGCATTTCATTAATCCACACAGTAATTTATGCTTTGGAAAGACAGTTTGCAGCATTAAAAATGTCAAGAGCTTTAGATTTCCATGTTTAATCCTGTTCATCCAGCTGCAGGGCATGGAAACTTCCAGAATCTAATTTGTGCTGCAGAGTTGGAGCTCAGCTAGATTGGGAATCTGCATAGTGCGCTCAGTAAGAGAGGGGAGGGGCGTGTTTGTTTACATCTGCACGTAGAGCATGGGTCAGACTTGCATCAGAGCAGGTTGTGATGCTCCTCTCTGAAACAGCCAGGCTGCAGCATGTCAGGTGGGCAGAAAATCAGGTATCATCATAAAGAGAATAAATAAGAGTAAAAATACAAAACTGGCCTTAATTATACTCTCAACACCTGGGTAACGTGTCATTTGATAGTCTCTACTGCCGTCTGCTGGAGCAACAAGCCTGCAGCACCTCGCAGTCAAACTGAAGTAAATTCAATATTTACTACAGACTGAAACCTCTAATCTGACATGTATTTACTCCTACTCTGTCAGAAATGACATCCCTCCCCTTTGTTTATGTTTTTCCCTCATATTAGATATAATCATGGAGATAATCTGCAAATGAGAACATTGCGAGTCATGAATGTTAATCCCCTGCAGTAACATATTCAGCCACACGAGGGCGGTAGATCTGCAGAAGAAATGCAGACTTGCAAGGAAAGAGGACATCTAAGGTGACACAACAGCATCTGCTGGAAACATTACATGTTTTTTTTATTTTATTATTTAATTTATTTGTTTATTATTGGCTGTAATTTAGACTGGCTATAGTGGGAAAAAAACAGGCTTTAAACACGTAATGTACCAAGTTTGGATCCTGGACCAACTTGACTAATTAAAAAAGCCTTTTCTTGCCTTTGAAGTTGCTCTTGAGCAACATCCTGAACACACATCTGTCCCATTCCAGCTGTTCACCACTCTGCAACACAGAATGCCTAACTAACCTCCAGCTAGTATTTGAGTGTAAGTGCTCTGTGACCTGGAAGCAGTGCACAATAAGAGCAAGCACACTTAGTGTCCTCAGAAGAAAGAGCAGTGGGATGCTCAGATGCTGCACTTCCTCAAAGCCGGGGGGCTCTAAAAGGCAGCCGAGGCCAGGTGTCACCCAGAAACATCATTTTGCTGTTTTGATAACACACACAGTAACAGTCATTTGATTTTTAACAGACACAAGAGTACCTGCTTTATTTTTAGTGTGCTTGCTGTAAGTCGGTTTTAAATCTGAATGCACCACACTTTGGTACAAACTTTCCCCAGCCAGGTTTGGCTCATGCCATGTTTCCCAGCCAGCAAGTGTGCTTTTTGAGACTGGTTACTGCCTTATACTTTTATCTGCTTTCCACCATATTGCTTTTCACTTGTTCAACAGTAGAGTCCCAGCCTAAATCCAAGTTTCTTTGTAAAACTCTATTTTTCCTTTCGCCATTCAGCCAGTGTTTTAGGAGCCATTAGGATGTTTAAATGATTACTACTCCTTCATCCCAAAAGAAAAAGGTCTATCTCCTTTACTTGCAAGTATAAAACACAGTGGGCTAGAGCCAAAACAAAGTTGTTAGAGGTGCTATTTTAAACATTTTAATTTGACATTATCTCAGTGAGAGATGATGGACTCAATACATAATAAGCTTGTCGGATGCTCGTGAAGTTTACCTGCCTGTCGGCCCCACCTCTCTCCCCGTCACATGCAGAGCAGATGTCTGACAGCTAGGGATGCATGATATCGGAATCTTGGCCGATAACCGATAAGCCGATATTTGAAAACTCATGTAGCGATCATCGATATTGATACCGATACCAATGTTTAAGCTGGAAACAAATAAACATTCATTTCAAATAGCAGGTTTTTTTATCCATTTCCAACACTTTGAAAAGTAGGGGTGGGAAAAAATATCAATACACTGAAATATCGCAATTTTCATATGCCAATATCAATATTGATATTTAAAAACGTGGTATCGATCTATTTTACTTACAAAATCTCGCGAGATTTTATCATTCTGTTACAAAATCTCACAAAATTTTGTGAATTCTCGTGAGATTTCAGAACAGAACAATGAAATATCGCAAGATTTTATCAGTTAAATAGATCAATACTGTGTTTTTAAATGTCAATGTTCGCAAAATTTTTGAGAATTCTCACAAAAATTTGTAACAAAATGAAATATCGCGAGATTTTGTTCGTAAAATAAATCGACACTACATTTTTAAATGTCAATATGATATCAGCATATGAAAAATTCAATATCAGTGTATCATATTTTTCCCACCCCTAGCAAGAAAGCTAAACTTTAAAGTTTGTTGTTTTTTATTTTTTTACTAAAACACACCCAAAAGAAAAGTGCAAGCAACGCAGTTTAACCGAAGCAATACCCATAGGGGGCCGATTATATCACACATCCGTACTGACAGCAGAGCATCCTACCACTGCTTCACATCTGGAGGTGGCAGTGCAGCTTTAGTTCAGAAATGTTGACGTTGTCCATGTGAAACGATTTAATTCTCTGCATTTTGAAGGTGAGGCGCTGCAGAAGCCTGCTGCTGCTGCTGCTGCTGCTGCTGCTGCTGCTGCTGAGTCAGTGTAGAGGAAACACTGCATTTGACACTCATATTGTTTTCTCTTTAGAGAATATTCAAAGAATAAGAAGAGCTACAAGCTCTCCTAATTTTTTCATACAGATACCTCTTTCTTAATATTGACAACTGAGCTGGAGGCTTAACATTTTGGCCTCAAGCACTCCAGTTATTCCATTATAACCATGACCAGAGAAGGAAAACTCCAGTCTTCACCGTAGTTGTATACACGTTATGTTCTTCTTAGAACAATCTAAAGAAGGTTCATAATAGATCAGTGTATGCTTTGGACTTAAATGCCAGAGAACATGTAGTAGTTGATGTGTAATGTGTTGTTCCTGTAACTGTTGGTGAGCTGGAGATACTTTTTCTTTTGAGAGCCTTTTTTAGCCATTACAAAAATTATGTCGATTAAAGGACTTTTTTTTTTTTTTTTTTAAATAATTTTTGTTCAGATTTGTGCTGGTGTACTGGCCGTTTTCTATTAGAAAGTAAGGAAAAATGTACAATTTAAGCAGAGAAAAGTGGAAAACTGTCTTACTTGTGACTCTTCTGCTGCTACTCTTCCTCTCTGTGTGACCAATCGCCTCTGTCATTACCAGGGAGGCAGAGGAACCGTCTGGAGCCAATGGACACCATTTTTGTCAAACAAGTGAAGGAGGGAGGCCCTGCCCACGGAGCTGGACTCTGTACAGGTACACAAACACATCCACACAGTCTCTGTGGGGGGGCTGTGCAGTCCTGGTCATAACTGGTAGATCTTATGATTAACTGTGTCTCACATGTGACCTTAACGTACTATTTGATGGCATCATTTCTGCATGCCTGTGCTGTAGGTAGCTCCACCTCCTCATAACCCGCCAAGTAAAACGGATGAGTTACTAAATAACAGATGGCTGCTTTGTGGGAGGCTGAGCAAAGTTTAATATGCACTCAGTTATTACACTCTTTTCTTAAGTGTCTTTCTACGTCTGCTTGCTTTCCTCTCCTCTAAATACTTGAGTCGTTTTTCATTTTAAGCATCAATGATGAAAAATACTTTGACAAAGTCTTACAGTGAAAACAATGAATCAGCACCTTATAGTTTCCCTGAAGTGGAGAGCTCTGAGCTGGCAGCATTATTGCTAGGTTAGCACTTTGTTTTTACAGGAAATGTTGCAGTAAGTGGTCTGGACAAGCCCTAAAAGCTGTCTCCTTTTATCTGTTCGCCCCCGTCTCCTCTCCTGTGGACGGGGGAGTCGGTGTTTTCCCACAGTTTTCTTATTTCTTCCCTAAACTCACTTTCACTCTCCTCCTGTGAGATGGCCCTCTTCATTGAGGTTGAATTGAGATGGAACCTAACATACAAACACATGCCGACATTTCTGATGTCTTCTGGTTAGTTTTGTAATATTCTGCTTATTCTTTCCAGGGGATCGGATTGTGAAGGTGAATGGAGAGAGCATCATTGGAAAGACTTACTCACAAGTCATAGCTTTGATCCAGAACAGGTAGGAGCGCCGCCACACCACATTTCCTTTGATATTGTCATATTTGAGACACAATAAACAGAGCCCTTTTTCTACTAACTAGTATTATAAAGTAGTCATTTTCCATAGTTGCCCCTAATAAAGACAGTTAATAATGGAAGCAAAGGAAGTTAACTGGATGCTACTATGTTTCCTGAGACAGGGGCTGTTGATGATATCTGCAATGATTTCTTGTGCAAGATAACTGTGTACAAGTGACCCAAAGCACAAGTCGGGTAAAATAGAAACTCTGTTGGTTTAATGAAAACTAAAATCTCATGTTTCTACCTGTTTCACTTTTAGTGATGCCTCATTGGAGCTCTGTGTGATGCCAAAGGATGAGGACATCTTGCAGCTGGTATGCATTCATCCATCAGTAAATATTACAAGTAATCTCTAAACTGAGGGATTTAATAACGTCTGCAAAGATAATGTTTGGTTTCAGTATCAGAGCAAATCTGTCCTGGCTTTTATTTGTTAATTCCAGAGATTAAGGTGTCTATATTTTATTGATTCAGTGCTGCCTGTGTGTGTACAGTTTCCAGTTATAAAGAGAAAAATGACATTTATATTTTTCTTGATGTTTGGCCAGCCAGAGTGTTGTCTAACTGTTAAAGCACACTCAATATTAGAGATGCACGATATAATCTGGCCCCCTATTGGTATCAGCCTATATCGGCCTTAAAACTGAATATTGGACATCGGCCACCCCACCGATATTTAACCCATATTTAACCAATCAGCCCACTGTTTCTAAAGACCCCCCAAAAAAACTACTTCTTCAAAAATGTCTTTTTTACAGACTTTAAACTTCTAAAGAGTAGGGGTGGGAAAAAATCGATAACCTGAGCTGGCGATATTTTTATATGCTAATATCATATTGACATTTAAAAATGCAGTATCGATCTATTTTACTAACAGAATCTCGTGATATTTCATCGTAACAAAATCTTGTGAGAATTCACGAAAACTTTGCGATATTTTCATATGCTGATATCATATTGACATTTAAAAACACAGTATCGATCTATTTTACTAACAAAATCTCATGAGAATTCATGGAATATCGTGAGAGTTTGTAACAGAACGATGAAATCTCGCAAGATTTTGTAAGCAAAATAGATCGACACGCGTTTTTAAATAATGATTTCATATTTACATATGAAAATATTGCGATATTTCAGTGTATCGACATTTTTCCCCCCCCTATTTTTAAAGTGTCGGAAACGGATAACGAAACTGCTATTTGCAATTACTTCTTATTTTTTTCAGCTTAAATATCAGTATCAATATCTGTTATGGCCCACATGAGTTTTAAAATATCGGCATATTGGATATCAGCCAAAATTCCAATATCGTGCATCCCTACTCAATATGTTTACATGTCAGTGGGAAAATAAAAGAATGAGCAAAGTTATTTTGAATAAAACCTGATTTAAATATATTAATATTTCGGTTAAACTAAAATCAATTTCCTTTAAGTCAGACTAAAACACCACAATACTGTAGTTGGAAGTTTAATTACATGTACAGTTGGATTCAAACTACCCACAAAGCTGTGTGCTTTTCCACACCTGACCAGAGCTAACAAAAGAATTCAGGAAAAACAGAAAATGCTGAAAGAGGGCATATTATCATTCAGCATACCAGAGTTGGACATCTGCTCTCCCCCTGCTGTATATGTGTTAGGGATCAATACAGATGCAGATTTATTAAGGGCCAATACCGATACCGATATTTTCTCATCAGCCTCAGCAGATGGCCATTACATCCTGCTGATATTTGGGGCCGATGCTGCATTTGACTCCCATATTAATATAATGAAGTATAATATAATGATGATTTTACAACTCTCTTAATGTAAAAAAAAAAAAAAAAAAAAAACACAGCACTACAAATTAATTTATAAAAAACGGAAAAGTGCACTTGTAAATGAATATTAAATAGAAATTTTAGAACTTGTAGTAAATATATATAAAAAAAAAAGTGTAAATGTCAATGTCAGCAAAAAACATGAATATCAGTCTAAAATATCGGCCAGGCGATGTATCGGTCTTACTTTAAGAGAGATGTTGACTAATTAGCTGGATTGAATATCGGAATAATTTGGCTGATCCAGTCATTTCTCTCTTTAAAGAAAAAAAAAGTATTTATTTATTAATGTACATTTTAAAATATCTGTTTGCAGTGAACTTAACATGGAAGAGTTATTTCTTTTTGCTGCTAATGTTCACTTATTTGTTAATAAATAATATTAAGTACATATCTGTTAATGTGTTCCCTTTTTTAACAAGGCTAAATGTTTATGTCAAGCCTGATTGCTGGGAAGGTATACGGTTCATTCTTTTAACAGTGGTATCGGATCGGTATTGGCCAGTGCACTCAGCCCAGGTATCGGTATTGGATTGGAAAAAAACTAGATCGTTGTATCTCTAATCTTTAATATGTGTACTGGGATTTGGACAGTAGTCCAATTTATTGGCCTCAGGAAGCTGCAACAGTAGCTCAACTGTTCATGTAAACATACTGTGCTTAGTGTGATGAGGTCGTGGTTACTGTGGTTGTACCAAGGGGAAAAAAAAATGCTTCAGCAACAAACACCACATGTGAGTTTGAACATCTATTCTAAATATATGCTGCTACTTTTATTTTTCTTATAGTATCCATTTGTCTGTTTTTCTTTGGGCTGATCTCTCACAGTCAGATGTTGGATTGTGTTGAAGTCTATTAGAAAAGGAACCCTCTTCACACTTGTGTGATTTCCACAGTAAATACTTTGTAAACAGTATATTAAGTATGTGCGTTCATGCACTCAACTTAAGGAGATCTGCTCCAGGGTTATGGTTTTTGGCAAGCTCTGCCTGTCTCTTGTTTCTGTGATTCTCTGGAACAGGAGTGAGAGTGGAAATGTTGCAGGCTGAGATGAACCAGTATTACCACATAATACACACAAGAACCGGTCGACAGTAATGCGTTGATAAGTGGGCATCACATTTCTCAGAGACAGTGTCCACAAGCTTTCTATACGTTTATTAATAAGCTCTTAATAAATGTGAGCTTATATAAATTATGAATATAATCAACAGGTAGCATCGTGGATCAGATTAGGAACACTAAAACAGTTACAGGTCTAATTTGTGACATCACCCTCAAGACTTGTATTTATTGTCTTGTGTGAGTGGACCAGTTCCCAAAAATGCAATTAAATAGAAAAGGATCTAATCTAAAGTTAATGCTGCAGCTCGCTGCTCTGCTGGCGGTCAGACCAGTGATGGAAACCACCAGCTTACAGCATCCGTCAGGGTCCAGAGCCCCACAGACGATAACGTAGCGCCAAGCCGAGTCAAACCAGTCGCTACATGTTTCTCACCTCTGATTGGGAAATTTCTCTTAAAGCAAAGAACTGACTCAGATCCATCTGTGTTGCTAAATTCCTCACATAGCTTGTTAGCTCGGCTTCAGCGCAACAAAAGCCACAGACACTTGCTCTTGGCATTATGGAATGAGACTGATCGCTCACATGGCTGAGGATTCAAATGAGGCCAATAGCTATTTGATGTGAGGGAATGGTTGATTGTTGAAATAAGTAACTCATTTTTAAGATTGCAGAATATGTTTCGACCTTATAAAATCTTTACTGGTTTTTCTGTCGCGATCATTTTTTTATTTTAGTCGATTTCATTAACTATGTAGCTTATCGCCTCCTCTTTGGGTTTAACTGACAGATGCGTGGACACAAGTATCAGCTGGTTTGTTTGCGTCTGATTTGAAATGTTTGTCTGTTTTGGGTGACTAAACCGGCTCACTACCAGAGGGAGTGCAGCTGCAGTCAGCTGACACTGTTTACAGGGAGGAAGCCAGAGCCGATCACGCAAGCGTGCGGTTGAGCTCATCCAGGAGAGAACTTCTGATAAGTGTGTAGTTGATGAGCGGTAGGTTGGCAGGGACGAGGCGAATGTAGAGGGTGCGCGACATGAGTGAGGTGCTGGAGGAGGCGAGGAGGGCGAGGGGAGGTGCCGCAGGGAGCAGGTGAGTGGCAGAGACACGACTATGGATTTTCCTTGACAGCAGCTGTGATGTTGATGGCTCCTCAGGTTTGAAAGACTCCAAAACCAGCTTATTTTTATCCCTCTGTCTCATTCATCTGTTCTGTGATGCCTCTGTTCAGCCGTCCCACTGTGAGATCTATTTTTAGCCTTTAAGAGAAGCTGCTGCCTTTCTTCCATTTCTGATATTGTCCTTAATACCCCTGTATGCTCACTTTATTTTTACTTCTCTCTCTTCCTTTTCTCTCTGCTTGCCCTTATCTAACTTGTGGACTGCAGTTTTCCAGGGATATCACTGCTCTGGTAAGAAGGGAAACTGCTCCTCATGCCATTTTTCACCACTTTCAGTGTTTGCACATGTAGGAGCTGGCAAACCCCAAATGAATTCCCCTTTTACTGGATTTCCACTAATGATGATTATATGTGGGGTCATGCTTTCTTTTCTGTTTGGGAAAGATTAGCAAAAGCAAATGTATTGAAATTCCCTGTCACAGACCTCAAACACTTCTGCGTACTTTCCATAATCAGGAAATTGGTTTCTATTTAACTGGATTTTTCGGTCCAGAGGGTGGCAGCCGGCAGTGTGTGTGTCAGTGCAGCTGTAACTTGACACCACAGGTAGAGAGCGATTGATTAAAGTCCAGCGCAACAACTCTCTCCCTTTCATTTTCTCAAGAGCGTGTGTGCTGAGAGGATGAGGAAGTATAGCGCGCTCACTATGCAGCCTGGAGTTTTTCCTCAAGCTTTAATATTTCACATAACAGTTAGCAGCATAGTTTAAGTGTTTTTTTTCTCCAATTTAATTAAGGAGAAATCTGTAGTTGCTGCAGTGACAGTAAAGTTGTGGAGCCATGCTGACAGAGGTAGTGTTAGCTGCCAGAAACAGACAGAGGAGACCCCCGTTCACCCTCTCCTCGTGCCTCAGGGCACACTCTCCGCTACCAAAGGTGGGTAAGCCACTGCCAGCTTAATCCTCACTCCGTCTCCACGGCTTTACTCGGAGCTTTTCAGCTCTCTGCTCCTACTTTCTTGTATTCTCCTCTCTCACTTCTTCGCATCTGTTGCCTTTCAGGGTGCTTAACATTTCTAACGTTTGTTTGTCGTCTCTCGGGAGAAGAACTGTGAGCAGAGCTGTTTGATTTGGAGAATTAACACTTAGGACCGTGTCTACTTTTAGCATGCTGTTTATTGTTATGGACAGGCTGGATCCAGCTGTCACTTCCAGTTCAGTGAGAGAATGCAGCAGCAGTGATTGTCCTGCTGATAATCTCATCAGCTCACACAGAGACCCCATCAATTAATGACAGCCATGGATTTACCAGTCTCAGGTATTTTTAGAAAAGTAGAGTCGCTGTTAGGGCAGAGGAGGATATGGCGGTAACCGTCAGACTGGAGCTTTGATTTCTGAACAGGAAGTAGAAGAAATGAGGTTGCAGTTGTGCAAAATCTAAGGATGCACGATATAATCGTTCCCCTAACGGTATTGGCCTATATTGGCCTTAAAACTAAGTATCAGATATCGGCCACCCCATCGACGTTTAACCGATATTTAAACAATCAGCCCACTGTTTCTGAAGTCTAAAACAATAAAAAACGAAAAATCTTGTCAAAAACTTCTAAAGACTAGGGGTGGGAAAAGATATCTATACACTAAAATATTGCGATATTTGATATCATATTGACATTTAAGAATGCGGTATCGATCTATTTTACTAACTAAATCTTGCAATATTTCATTGTCCTGTTACAAAATCTTGCAATAATTCACGAAAATTTCGCAATATTTTCATATGCTGATATCATATTGGCAATTAAAAACACTGTATCGATTTATTTCACTAACGAAATTCGCAATATTTCATCGTTCCATTACAAAATCTTGTGAGAATTCACCAAAATTTCGCGATGTTTTTTATATGCTGATATAATATTGACATTTAAAAATGCGGTCTTCATCTATTTTGCTAACAAAATTCGTGATATTTCATTATTCTGTAACAAAATCTCACGAGAATTCATGAAAATGTCGCGATTTTTTTTATATGCTGATATCATGTTGACATTTAAAAACACGGTTTTTACTGCTATTTTACTGATGAAATTTTGCGATATTTCATCGTTCTGTTACGAAATCTCTCAAGAATTCACGAAATATCGTAAGATTTTGTGACAGAACGATGAAATCTCACAAGATTTGTAAATTAAATAGATCGATACCACGTTTTTAAATATCGATTTGATATTGGCATATGAAAATATATTTTCATAGTGTCGGATAACAAAACTGCTATTTGCAATAACTGCTTATTTTTTTTTATCTTTGATATCGGTTATCGGCCACGAGTTTTAAAATATTGGCATATCGGATATTGGCCAAAATCCAATATCGTGCATCCCTAGCAAAATCATTTTAAAAAACTCAATCATTTTTATTGAGACTTGCAGGAGATGTTTTTTTCTTTGGTGTCAGGAGTGTAGCAGCAGCTCCAAAGCACTCCTGCTCCTGTCATATGTCATATGTCTGCTCTCTCTGGGCCTAATGTGGTCTAGTTTTCTCTTGTCTTGGTGACTTCAGTGACATCATGTCCTATTATCTCTGGCAGGCATACTCCCAGGATGCATATCTCAAAGGAAATGAGGCATACAGCGGAAATGCCCAGAACATCCCAGAGCCTCCTCCCATATGCTACCCTCGGATAGAGCTCAAATCTGCAGGCATGGCTCAGTCATCAGAGCCTGCTGCAGTCAGTGATACCCCCAGGGGGCCAGCGCAGGGACCAGCGAGGCGAGGGGGGACCGCCGAGAAGAGCTACCGTGTGGAAATCCCCGTTCCTCCGTCCCCTCCTCCTCAGGAGGCATCGAAGTCTCAAACGGTGGTGTGTGTCTGTACTGAGACCACGAGGACAGCAGCTATGCCCCCTGATCCAGTGGACCGGGGGTCCCGGGTGGCTCGGGCTGGACCCAGCCACAGGACAGAAGAAAACCGGTACGGTTCTGTGACAGATTCTGGCTCAGCTAGACCCAGACCCATCATCCCCTCCGTCCCTGGGGGTGCGCAGCTGCAGTACCCGTCTTCCCGTCCAGCAGAAAACACAGTTTACTCTTCCTCCTCAACATCCAGACCTGGTGCAGTCTATAACGACACCTTATCTCCAGCCATACGGGCCCCGCTCGCTGCCTCACCGGACACATTCTCCACCGCCATCTCACCCAGCTCCAACCACTACTCACCTTCCCCCACAGCCCCCACCACCTCCCCTCACCAGAACATTGACTGGAGAAACTACACCACCTATAAGGACTATATCGATGCCAAGAGGCTGCACACTTACGGCTGCCGCACCATTCAGGAGCGCCTGGACAGCTTGCGAGCAGCCGCCAGCTCTAACTCTGCCTATGCCCCGCAACGTGCCCCACCTACGTGTAACAGTCAAAGAGGGGCGCTGGGCTCCCAGGTCAGACGGAGGAGCGCGTCGAATGACCGCGGAGCAGATACAGGTAGTAAAAGTACTGCAGCGACGCCGTTACGCAGCGTCTCCCAGGAGAGGCTAGGAGGTGCAGCAGAGAGGGCGCTGCCTGCGAGGAACTGGCCTCGCAGCGCTTCTCAGGATGCTCTGCCTTTCTCCACCTCCATCAGAGTCGCCAAACCTCGAGCACGGTCTTGTGACTACCTGGGCCAGCAGCCTGCGGAGCGGGGCGGGGTTGTGCCTGGAGACAGGGCAGCGGTGGAGGACAGGCTACTCCTGTGCCAGGGAGAGGAAGCACGGGCGAACAGGCAGGAAGCAAGCCAGAGAGCTTTACCTCATCTGAGCAGCAGTCTCGCTGGACAGGAGGCGGAAGGACGAGGAGGATTATCCAACTCAACTGTAGCTGCCTCTGATTTCACTAAAGGTACGACAGACTCTGCACTACCAGCCAGGCCAGACGGTGTCATAATGAGACCTTCACGTCTGCCTGTCAGAAACCCCATCTCGGACTCCGCTCCTGCCTTGCCCTCCGCTAAAACCACAGACACTGTTAAAGACCAAAGTGCTAATGTGATGGGGAACCATCTGAGCTACTCCTCTCCCCTGCACCTGCAGCTCAGAGGCAGAGCTGACAGCCTCAAAATGGAGACCAGGACTGAGTCTGGGTTGGCAGCCAGATCCTCATCCTGCTCCGGTGCCTCCTCAAAACTGCCCCTTCAGAGACAACTACAAAACAGCGCTGCCACTGCTTCCTCAAGCTCCTCAGCCACTATCGGAGCTGCAAAGCCAAACATCAAGGAAACCTCCAGTTCTACCAGTGCACTTGTGAGGACTAATGGTGGTTTTGATGGGGTCGAAGGACCTGATGCTACAGTTGTGGTCTTAAGGGACAAAAACTCTGGGTCCGCCCACGTTCGCCCTCCGTCCTACGTTTTAGCTGTTAATGACACCCAGAAAGGGGCGTCCCATAAATCGGCGCCGCTGGTGAAGGCGGGCTCTGCGGATGGAGCTTTGCTGTGGATGACTAACGAGAGCTGCAGGGAGATGCATCTGAGACGGCTCGGAGACACGCGGCAAAAATCTGGCTCCAACAACCTGGATGACTCCCTGGACTCAATCCCCTTCATAGGTAAGACTGACCTCAGCTCTGCAATTTCTGCCTGTTTCTATAGCAACGGTTGACTCCTGTGAGACAGTATGAAATTCTCAAAGCAAAGATTTCTTATATGGTAATGAATTGATGCTCTCGTATATAGTTTGGACTTTAAAAGCTGTAGGTTACCTGTTGTTGAAGCATCAAGTTTGAAAATTTCCATTTATGACTTTGTCATATTTTATGGTTTTGATCAGGAAATGCTGGTTTCATCTATTGATTCGCGTACAAAACATTACACGTTTTTACAGACTGGATTGTGGGAGTGATAGTTCCTGAGTGACATGTTTCTCAAATACAAAGACACAACTAAACTGTGTATGTGTTGACTACATACATTTTTATGATTGCACCTGCAAGTAACAAGATAACTGCAGTTGAGCAGGTTAACTCCATCTAGGTATCATGAAATATCTAGTGAATACCACCAAATCATCTTCTGTGTTCCTGTCACTCCTGATTAATTGTAGTCCATTTATCTGTATCGGCATTGATAGTAAACATGCATTATCATTATCATGCATTCTTTCTTCTTCCTGTACCAGGGCTTCTCTTCAGAGGCAGTTGGCTTTTTTTATGATAAAGCTTAGGGGAAAAAAAAGGGGGAATCGAACGTGGTGTCAATCTATTTGACTTAGATCGTTCTGTTACAAAATCTCACGATGTTTCGTGAATTCTTGCGAGATTTTGTAACAGAACGAGGAAATATTGTGAGATTTCGTTAGTAAAATAGACTGATACCGCGTTTTTAATTGTCAATATGATATCAGGATATGAAAATATTGCGATATTTCAGTGTATCAATATCTTTTCCCACCCCTAGTCTTTAGAAGTTTTAAAGTCTGTAAAAAAAAGAAGTTTTGTTTATCTTTTTAGACTTTAGAAACAGCGGGCTGATTGTTTGAATATCGGTTGAATATCGGTGGGGTGGCCGATAGGGATGTAATGATATCCACATCTCACGGTACGATATTATCTCGATATGAACCTCACGATACGATATTTATCTCGATATTGTGGGGGGGCTCACGATAACAATAATGATGGTATAAAATGCTTTGACGAGTCATTGTTACAATAGTTATAGTCAAATTCAAGGTTATGACATTTCGACCTGCCTGAAAAACTTTTGCTGAAGCTGAAATTCAAGTAAAAATCCAACATATTTATTGAGAAGACAGCTCAGGTACTAGATTAAAGTTATACCGTGTAACTTTTGTACTAAACCTGTAACTTCTTACAGGCGCCACAACTGTCTCAAAATTAAACAGTCTCAGTCTGTGTTTTGGAAAAGTGTTGCAGCTGATTTTTAAGTCATCAGGCCATTAATCAAAGCGCTCCAGGTTACATGATCCAACGAGAGACGGCCCGCTCCTGAGTTACAATGCCTGGTTTTTGAGAATGGCAGCCCCCTCAGAGCAACGACATGCATCAAGTATCTATATTGACCACAGAAATCAGCTATAGTTAATTTATATTAATAATAATGTTAGAGTATAATGTATCATAGTATTTGTCTAACATTGGGTTCAAAAGTTACACGGTATCACTTTAAATAAACTCAACCAGGCAATAAAACAGCCTATTTACTAAGTAAAAAAAAAGACCCAGGCACAAAGAATCTGCCTCGTCTTTAGTAGTCAATAAATTTAAAATAAGTAAGTCTGCCTGTCTGTCAGTGGTCAGTCATATGTCTGAACTTCTACACCAGGGGTAGGCAACTGCGGTCCTCGAGGGCCGGCATCCTGCAGGTCTTCAGGGCTTCCCTGCTTCAACACACCACCTGATGTCCAGCTTGGCTGCACAAGTCTGCTAATTACCCATTGATTGAAGTCAGGTGTGTTGCAGCAGGAAAAGTCCTAATACCTAGCACCATGATGTCGACAATCAGCTGATCAGATGCTCTTCTGCATCCGCTGCTGCAGGTAAAACGGAGAGATTTAATGAACAGCTGATCGAGGTGGTGAAAAAATACGAAAATGTGTACAGCACGCGAGGCGTTTAATACACGGACATCACCGCATGCACAGCCCCCCCAGACCAAGTTCGTCATTAAGTATAAACTCACCAAGTCAACACGGTGATCTCCGCGGCGTCACGGCTGAAGCTTCTCACAGAGAAATAACCGGACCAAAACTAACTTTCTTGTCCCTGCGGCCTCCAGAACAGGAACAAAGTTCTCGCTTCTCGTGGAGAATAACAGCTGTTTCCATCCTCGTGTACATCTATGCTGTATTCACCTGACCGCCTTTCACCTTGTTTTTCCTGTGCGTGGGGGCTACGTGTGCTCCCATTGGCTCAAAAGAGCGCACTGGCAGCAAAGGATCATGGTCAATGTAGTTTAGTACATTACACTACGCATAGAGCGGACTGAAAACTATTATTTTTGTCTCAAGATACATGCTGTTTCATACCGTGACAAGACCACGACGATATCGCGGCAGTTTACCTCCGGCGATATCGCGATATCGACAATATCGTTATATCCCTAGTGGCAGATGTCCGATACTCAGTTTTAAGGCCAATGTAAGGCCGATATTGATAGGGGGACGATCACATCGCCCATCCCTAATCTAAACCCTGAAATACACGGTTTCCTCGCGGCATTTTGAACTTGGATTGTGTCTAGTGTGTGATTATGTGACTGTACTTCAGGGAAATATGACGTATTCAAACCACCGTTTGGCATCTGAGTAGGGCAGCACAGAAACATACATTCAGAGGTACACACACTCCTTTAAACATCTCATATTTCCCTCTGTGGTGGGCAGAGAGCGTAACCTAAGAACAGTGTCCTAATGGACTGTGACATAAGAGAAAAATAAGAGCATTCCTGCAGCAGTCTGCTTCAGTCAGACTTCACAGCACTGCTGCGTACAATAAGTGGAACAACTGCTTTACATTTGTGCTGGAACAGTCCAGAGCTGCTGCTGCTGCACATGCAAAATGTCACGTCCCCCTCTCGCCTGCGATCATCCTCTTTTAAAACCTTTATTGGGAGCTGTGTTGAAATGTCAGAAGCTTGTTGTGTCGTTCTGGCCTCTGCAACCTTCAGAAGCTGACAAGCACAAACTTGACCGTGCATCCTCAGTTGTGTCTTCATTGATGAGTCATCATTCAATGAGGGCAGCTATCGTATTTATTATCACCTCAGAAGCTTCATCATCTTCATCAGTAGAGCTTAGATTGTAATCTCAGCACCTATTGCTTTTTATCTTCTAAATGTGACGGGAAACTATTGCGATGATTTTATTTTTCACTTTGTTTGTAGAATACACACACATGTATACAGTCGTCCTCAGCTGTTAGTGAAATTTGAAATTGACAAAAGTAATAAATAAAAATTCTATGAAAATCATGACATTGATTTTTAATTGTGGTTCAATAAAAATATTAAAAACAAACACACAAAAAGTAGAATAAGTAAACAAGCATGATGGGGCTTCGAAGCTAAAATTTTGTTGAGCAACACATTGAGGCAATCACTGCAATCAGGTGTTTTCTGTAATGTTCAAAAAGACTTTGCACAGATATTTCGGCCCACTGTTCATGGGGAAGGTGCTCTAATGTGTCTGAGATAGTTTTTTCTTGTTTTTTTTTCATATTATTTTGAACCTCAATTCAAAAGCAATAATTTATCTCACTAAATTATAATTTAGTAAATTTTTATTTATTATCAGTTTCTTTAGTTTCTTGTTATTTGAATTACTATTGTCAATTTAGCCTTTTCTTTAACTGAAGGGCATGAATAATTTTGAGGATGACTGTATATTTACATATTGTAAATATATCTGAGTAGACTGCGTTTGGCTGTCTCCTTTAGAATTATTAACTAATGAGCAAATAGTTTGTTAATTGCTCACAGAAAGTGAAGCTTATAGATAATAAGTTATGGGAGGCTACGTGCTGGACTGTTTCTTGGCTTCTTGTTGTGACTCTTTGGAGTCTCTGCCAACGCCCTCATGAGCAAGATGCCAAAAAATCATAAAGCACCAGCAGGGAAATCCACGCTGTCAGAACTGTATTATCTTTGGACAGATTCAGGCTAGTCTTCTGCTCGTGTTCCCGGTTTTTATGGTAAGCTAAGCTAACCGTCTCCTGGCTCAAAGTTCCTACTCACTAAACAGGAGAGGAAGAAGAGCCAGCTAACATATTTTCCCAAATGTGTAACTTTCCCCTCAAAGGTTTATAGCTCTTTGTTGTTCTGACACTAAATCAGTCGTGCAGCCATCTTCCCAGAAACAGAATCAGAGGTGTATAAATAAATGATTTAGTGAAACAGGAATTTGGATGGCTGCTTCAAATGAAGTTAGCTTGTCATGGTGGGAAAATGTGTTTGCCTGTCGGAGGGCAGAGAGATTTCACAGCAGTAATTTAGTGTATCCAACCAATCAGCAGATCAGATGTTTCAAATCAAATTGTGCCATTTAAAGTTAAAAGATTTATATCAGTGCAATTGTTTTGGTCTGGTTTACTTTTTTCTTTTCACTGAAGTTAGGATTTGGAGAAGTTTTTTCTCCAGCTGCCACCAGGATGACAACTATAAAGTTTGTTTTTTTATATGTATAATAACACTTTGAGGACATAATATCCTGTTTTGTCTCGCCTACTCCTCCTCATCACCACATTTACTGATATGATTAATTTCTGCACCCATTTGTTCAGTATGCACTTTTCCAATTTGTTTTTAGGGCTTGCCATCCTGCTGATAATACATATGAGACATAGTGACACTGTCTCGTCTGTGATGATGTAATGTTAGCTGTACTTTATGTAAAAGGGAAGGTGTAATCTGCAGCAGCTTATCAGGCTAGAAGCGCTACATGCTGACTGCGTCTCTGTCTGCATGACTTCACCTTCACCATGTTTGCCCTCATAATGCTTTTTTATTGCTGTCTGCTTTATTCAAGGTGAGACTGCAGAGGGAATTACATCCTGTTTTTATGTTTTCATTCAGAGAATGTGTCCCTAAACAGCCAACAACTGGCTGGCTGTTGAGGTTTTTCAACCATCTAAAGTCCTGATTAAGACAAAATAAACAAAAACAATCTTTTTATTGAGGAAATGTATCTGGAAATGACTGCTCGTCATGTTTTTGGTGATTCTCTTTGGTTTCCTCATCCTGCTCTCTGCAGCGCGTCAGTGTCAAGACTTTCACAAGACATCGATTCTTGGTGGAACTACTTGTGCTGGTGGAGGTTGCGTTGCTGCATGATCCACTTTCTCTTTAGATTCAGTCCACTAACATTTCTGCATGTTTTCCTTGAGAATCATTGCAATGATTCAACATTTATTTCCCATCAGTAATGACAAGTTGTTTTGGCCCAGATGCAGTGAAACAAACCATGACATTACTAACACAGTTTCAGAGATGCGATAAGGCAGCGTTGTCTTTTCTCCAATCATAACCCTTCTCATTTGAACCAAAAAGGTACCACTTTAGTCTAGCGCCCCTTTCCCACTAGCACCGAATAAGCCCTGCCCTCATTCAGCCGACACCAGGCTACCCTGGTTTCTAGGGATGCACGATATTGGAATTTTAGCCGATATCCGATATGCCGATATTTTAAAGCTCACGTGGCCGATAACCGATAATGAAACCGGTATTAAAGCTGAAAAAAATAAGCAGTCATTGCAAATAGCAGTTTTGTTATTTCGATACACTGAAATATTGCAATATTTTCATATGCCAATATCAAATTGATATTTAAAAATGCGGTATATATCTATTTTACTTAAAAAAATCTCGCAAGATTTCATCGTTCTGTTACAAAATCTATTTGTCCCCCTCTTCCCCTGTCCATTGGCAAGCCATAGTCAGGGTTCTTGCAGGGTCCTAAAAAGTCTAAAAATGTCCTAAAGACTGAACATAAAATTTAAGGTCTTAAAAGGGGCCATTTTTTCATCTAAGGTCTTAAATTTGATCGACACAGTTCTTAATTTTTTACTTTAATTCATTCCTGAGGATCATTGGCCACATAGAATACTCTGAATGATATATCAGAGGCTGATTCTGTCCGTCTTTCTGAAATGTTAGATAGCTACGAGTATTTTCAATTTCTTTTTCTATTTTTCAAAAATTGAAATACAGTTAAATGCATTTTTCCCTAGTGTAGCGCTTGAGTTAACAATATTAATGTCTGTGTCTATTATTTGATGCACTCCTCCACTAAAATCCTTTTTTAAAGTCACTTTTTGGGGCAGTTATTGTTATGTGATTAATAAAGATTGATAAGTTACAAACTAGGGCTGCACAATTAATCGTTAAAAGATCGTGATCTCAATTCACACATACTCAATCTCAATTCTACCCACAACATTCTAAACATTTTAATCATAGCTATCACAAAAAGTTCCATTTTTCCCAATTTTTCAAGCCCCTCAAATGCAACACTCCGTTGCTTCCCCCCCAACCAATTTAAAAATTACAACATCATCTCCAAAAAATCCCAACAAACTCTTTCAAACACATCTTTATTTTAATTACCTTTTAATAGTGTTTTTTGTTTTGTGAGTATGTGTGCAATAAGACTTTTGGGGAAAAATCGTCAGAGAATCGTGATCTTAATTTTAACAAAAAAACTCACATTTTTACCAAATCGTGCAGCCCTATTACAAACCCTGTAATTAATTAGATTTTTTGTTTTTATCAAGTCCCACCCTCTATTTTGAATTTCTGGAGTTATTTGGATCTTTCTAATAATGCATCATGTTGGTTTTAAATTTGTTTTATAAGTTTAAAGGTCTTTAAAAGGTCAGAAATTTAACTTTTTTTCTTTCTTTTATTTATATTTTCCCTTTTGTGTTTTCTTGATTGTTACTAGCTTAGAAGTGCATACTCAGTGGACTCTTATCACTGGACCCTCACTGTAATTAATATCACCAATCAGTATAAATGTAATCACAATTAATTTTGAGTACGTTTTATCGCCCAGCTCTAAAACCTCATGTATGTGCAGTGTTGGACCCTCTTCCTTGGTAAATAAACAACAAAGTTTAAATTTTTCTGTCATACGGGTTTTCTTCATCTATGTTTTTTGGATTAGATTTAAAAAATCTAATTATATTTTAGATTTTAGTGCTAAAATGTTGAAAGTTTTTCTAACTTTCAAGCACCTCTATGCACGGCTGACCCCTGTTCCCCCTTTGAGTGAAGTTAATTTCAGACAGATGAATTTCCAGGCTGTATTTGGACCTTAACATGCTGTTGATAGCCCAACAACAGTGGTTAAAGCTGCATGCTTCAGCAGAAAACTCTTTTTCTAGCTATAGTGGAGGACATAAGTCATAGGAGATAAGATTTTCAAGATGAGGGCTAATGCTTGCAGATGTGCTCAGCTTCCACAGGTCCCGTATAAGTCATGCAAAGCCAGCTGGTAATGGCTGCTGAGCTCAGTCTGACAGGTCCCGCCTTACTGAAACTCACTTCCTGCATTTCTGCCCTCAGACGAACCGTCCAGTCCCAGCATCGACCTGGACAGCACCCACATTCCTGCCTCTGTTGTGATCTCTGGAGCCCCAGCCATCACCACCATCCCACCCAGCCCCACCTCTTCGTCCCCTCTCCTTCGACGCCAGCTGTCACATGACCAAGGTGCGTTTCATCATCTTAAACTCACCTACTGAAAATGACGCAGCAGCTTAAGGGCAGTTTCATTTCGCTGTGTGACCCTCTTTTAATAGATTCTCTCCGTCTCACAATTATTGAGTCAGATTCTGGTACGAAAACCGAGCGGTCCAAGTCGTACGATGAAGGCCTGGATAACTACCGAGAGGAGAGCAGAGGGTGAGTTGCAGTTACACAAGCAGAGATGTCTTACTGTGTCCTTATGCACACCTGTGTTTGTTTTATAATCTGGCCTAAAATGCATTCATCCTCTAATGTGACGTTTCTCTCTTCCATGTAGGAGGTCGTTGATACCTGGTCTGAAAGGTTTGAGGAAGGTGAGTTTCTCAGTGCTACATGACTGATCTATCGTCATTTCCTTTCCCTATAAATGAGAGTATTTCAACTATTCCTCTAATTTTCTGGTTTCAGGCTGCTGACAGGTCGTCAGATGATTCAGGATCCAGGAGGGATTCCTCATCCGACGTCTTCTGTGACGCCACCAAAGAGGGTTTTCTACATTTCAAGCATCTTCACACAGAAAAAAGCAAGGTGTGTGTATCATGTAACTCACACACTGGCACAGAAAACACACGCGTGACCTACTCTATTTATATAAACAGTAACAGGTCTGCCCTTGTTGGACAATACGTCTTATTTTCCTGTACTTTGTGTCTCACTTGTCTCGCGTCTCATTGTACGTGCTCTCATAATATCATCAAGCTGCTGATTGTGTTTCACACCACCACCGGCTGTCAGACTCACCTCGTCTTCCCGATCTCTCTGCAGCGTGTCGGTGGAGGTATGCGTCCGTGGAAACAGATGTACGCCGTTTTGAGAGGCCACTACCTCTGCCTGTATAAAGATAAAAAAGAAGGGCAAGCTCATGCAAACTGCCAGAGCGTAGAGGAGCCCTTCCAGATCAGCATAAAGGCCTGTCTGATCGACATCTCCTACAGCGACACCAAGCGAAAGAACGTGCTGAGGCTGACCACATCAGACTGCGAGTACCTGTTCCAGGCTGAGGACCGGGAGGACATGCTGGGCTGGATCAGAGCCATACAGGAGAGCAGCAACCTGGACGAGGAGGTGAGAAAACAGACAGCCTTAAACACTCATGAACAGCATATTAGTTTGTAAGGATGTGAACTGATTGGCTATTACAGCTGGTTGTGGTCGACCTCGACTGTCCTGTGCTGTGTGCCTCAGTTTATCGTCCACCCAAATATAATAAAGACTTTCTCCAAGAATTTTCAGAATTTCTGTCTGAAGTTCTCCCCAAGTTTGATAAATTACTGATCTGCGGGGATTTTAACATTCACGTTTGCTGTGCGGCAAACCAACTAGCGAATGAGTTTAAAGGCCTCCTGGATTCCTTTGGTCTTACTCAGTCTGTTAATGCGCCTACACATGAACAGGGGCACACTCTCGACCTTGTCATTTCTCATGGGCTATCAGTCTCCCTCAGAGAAATAGTCAATTCTGCAATCTCGGATCATTTTCCTGTTGTTTTTGACTTTGTTGCCCCCGCACTCACCGATAAGCCTATTGCTCCAGCTTGCAGACGCCGGATCTTTACCTCATCAACAGCTCAAGAATTTGATGTTGCCTTCAGGGACTCTCAGCTTGTCATCAATGGACCAACTTCTTCCCTTTGCCCAGATAACATGCTCTGCACCTTCAACTCCACCTGTTCCGCTATTCTAGATTATGTGGCCCCTTTTCGGCAGAGGAGGACTAAAACCAAATCAGATCCCTGGTTAAATGACCACACTCGTCGGCTTAAACAACAATGCAGGCAGGCTGAAAGGCGCTGGAAGAAGGACAAACTGCACGTTTCCTTGGGTTTGCTAAGGGCCAGCTTGACTGCTTACCAGAGAGCTCTAAAAGATGCCAAGTCCAAATATCTCTCTTCTATTATAGCAAATAGCTGTCATCACCCTAGAGTTTTGTTTAACACTATTGACTCTGTTATTAATCCACGCACTGTTGCTCTGCCCACTGCCTCTACCAAAACCTGCGAAGAGTTTGTTTCTTTTTTTGCTGATAAAGTAGCATCTGTCAGGCAGAGTATCAGCAACATTAACATGAATATTCCCTTTGATGATGTGCCCACCCCTCCTACACAGTCCTCCTTTTTTGAGCAATTTGAGACCATTTCTTTGTCATTTCTCACCAAGGTAGTTAGTGGCATGAAACCCACTAACTGCCCTTTAGACATTATTCCAGCCAGGTTTCTGAAGGAGGTTTTTAATTCTGTTGGGTCAAGCCTGCTTGTTTTTATGAATGCCTGCCTTAGTTCAGGGTCCTTTCCAGCTGCCTTCAAGCATGCTGTGGTTAGGCCCCTTTTGAAAAAAACACACCTTGATTCCTCTGTGTTGTCTAATTTCAGGCCTGTTTCACATCTGCCCTTTCTTTCTAAGGTTTTGGAAAAGATTGTTTTTATTCAATTACAGACATTTTTAGAGGACAACTCAGTTTTAGAAAAATTCCAGTCTGGCTTTCGATCCCGACATAGTACTGAATCAGCACTGTTAAAGGTGCAGAATGACATCGCCTTATCTGTGGATGCCGGGCATCCTGCAGCACTGGTGCTGCTGGATCTTACAGCGGCCTTTGATACAGTCGACCATGCAGTCCTTGTATCTCGTCTCGAGCAGCATGTTGGTATCCGTGGCAACGCCCTTCAATGGTTTAAGTCTTACCTGGAAAATAGGAGCTTTTCAGTTATGATCGGTGATCTCTGCTCCTCACATGCATCCCTATCCTGTGGGGTGCCGCAAGGATCAATTCTCGGCCCCATTCTCTTTTCTTTGTATTTGTTACCTCTGGGATCAATCATCAGAAAACACGATCTGTCTTTTCACTTTTATGCTGATGATTTGCAGTTATACTTGCCCATGAGATCAAATGGGAAAACTGCACTAAATAAGTTACTGGACTGTTTAAGTGATGTTAAACAGTGGCTGGCACAGAACCTTCTGCTCTTAAATGACAGTAAGACAGAATGCATTTTGTTTGGTACGTCTCCCATGTCAAATGTTCTCACAGACTGTGATTCTCTGGCCCCCTTTTTTAAATCACATGTCAAGAATCTTGGAGTAACGTTTGACAGCAAGCTGAAATTTGACAAACAAGTTAGCGCCGTGGTGAGAACCAGTTTTTTTTTCAGCTTCGCCTCTTGGCCAAAGTGAAGCCTTTTCTCAGTCGGCAAGACCTAGAGAAGGCAATTCATGCATTTATTAGTTCAAGACTGGACTACTGCAATGCCCTCTATGTCGGCCTAAACCAGTCTTTGATTTCACGTCTTCAACTCGTTCAGAACGCTGCAGCCCGATTTTTTAACAGGCACGTCTAGACGTGAACACATCACCCCCCGTGCTGTCGTCGCTTCACTGGCTTCCGGTTCGTTTCAGAGTCGATTTTAAACTTTTGTTGTTTGTTTTTAACGCTATTCACGGCCAGGCGCCCTCCTATTTATCAGATATTTTAACTATCCGTGATCACGGTAGGGCCCTGCGTTCTTCGGGTCAGCTTTTTGCTTGAGGTCCCAAGGTCGAGACACAAGCAGTGGGGTGACCGTTCTTTTGCTGTTGCTGCTCCTCGGTTGTGGAACAAACTGCCCCTGGACATTCGCATCACAACTGATCTCGGCCTTTTTAAATCAAAGCTAAAGACCCACCTTTTCAGATTAGCCTTTAACTCCATCTAGGTTAGTTTTTAGGTAAGGTTTTTTATTTATTTATTTGTCCATTTATTTTTAACTTATTTTATGCGTTTCCTACAGGCTCTTAATGCCCTGCAGCGCTATGGCACTTCCCAGTTACTTCTTATTCCTTTCCTATCCTGTTTTATTGATTTTTCTGTTTTATGTATTGATGTACTTTTATGGCTTAATTGTGAAGCACTTTGAGTACCATTCTGGTTATTGTAAAGGGCTATACAAATAAAAGTTGATTGATTGATTGATATTAGTGGTCTCATTTCCCTGCAGGATTTTTTTTTCAGTATTGAAATTTAGGGATGCATGATATAAGCCTATATCGGCCTTAAAACTGAGTATCGGACATTGGCCACCCAACCGATATTTAACCGATCAACCCGCTGTTTCTAAAGTATAAAAAATTTTCTTCTTCTTCAAAAACTCTTTTTTTACAGACTTTAAAACTTCTAATGACTAGGGGTAGGACAAAATATCGATACACTGAAATATCGCATTTTCATATGCTGATATCATATTGACATTTAAAAATGCGGTCTTGATCGATTTTACTAATGAAATCTCGCAATATTTTATTGTTCACTTCTGTTACAAAATCTCGCAAGAATACCCCAAATTTTGCAATATTTTTATATGCTGATATCATATTGACATTAAAAAACGCGGTATTGATCTATTTTATGAACGAAATCTTGCAAGAATTCACAAAATATCGCAAGAGTTTTTAACAGAACAATGAAATCTTGTAAGATTTTTTAAGTAAAATAGATTGATACCATGCTTTTAAATATCAATTTGATATTGGCATATGAAAATATTGCAATATTTCAGTGTATCGATATTTTTTTCCTACCCCTATTTTTCAAAGTGTCAGAAACGGATAACAAAACTGCTATTTGCAATGACTGCTTATTTTTTTCAGTTTTAATATAGGTATCGATATCGGTTATCGGCCACATGAGTTTTAAAATATCAGCACATCAGATATCAGGGATAATTCCAATATCATGCATCCCTATTAAAATGTATATTTTTTTGACAGTTAAATGAAATATCCTTAAACTCTGAGCTGCTGTTTCCTACGTTTTATCAGTTGGTAGAGATTACTCATGACAGTAATGACCTCGACTGAGGACGTTATGCAGCTGGATTGTTGGTCTTTTGGGCTAAAGTGTGCGATTGTTGCAGTTTTCTGTTTGTTATTTAAATTATGCACAAACTACCAGGTGAAATATCAGCATTGGCAGAAAAAAAAGCAAGATTAAAGAAACTTTTGTTAAGATTAGGATATGAAGGGTTACTGGAAAAGTAAACAAGGTCCAACTTGAAAGTGCAAATTAAAATGTTGCACAAGCTGCAACATATTAGAAAACAGTGCAGCACAAAGAAACAGTCAGCCTTCCCTCAGATAAAGCACATAGCTCCACCTTTTCGCTTAGTTTTGCATACTTCCTAGATGCCTGCAGGCTGATTATGTTGTTTACTCTCATTCTCTCTCAGTAAGTGAACCAAGTCAACCTCATATTTCTGTCAAACCCGACCACATTCAGCACATAAATGATCTGATTGTATTTGGTAAATTCCAAACACACACAAAACTCTCTGTTTTTCAGCTGCATCGCAAATAATAAAGTTATTTCTATGATCGCTGACGTTGTACGTCCCCAACTCGGTTCACAATATTTATTCTTTTAATAACATACATACAGCAACAATAATGTTTCCTTCAGGGAAAATTAATGATGATACTCCGGATCCAGGACTTTTTATTCAGCCTTGGCAGGAGTTTGCAGATGAATCAGTAACATAAACAGCATCAAACTGTCTAATCTATCCAAATGATGATTTGAAACAAGCTGTTTCTGTTTACAGGACAATCAAAAATGCAGCTTTAACCAGCACGTACTTGGAATACATGTGGGATATTTCAATGATCTGTGCTTATTGAGCTGTAAAGAGATATGTGGGTTCTACCTCTCCCCCGTTTGAAATTTAAACCTGTCTTTCCCCCTTTTTTTAGGACCAAACTAAGCAGTTCATACTGTGACATTCCTATGTTGTTACCTGTGTCACCTGATAGTAGCAGGTTATATAAAGCTCCGTCATGGCCTGCAAGGCAAGGTGAAGGGAGCCGTTGCACCTTGTGCTCCATCATCTATTGTGTCTCACATCTATTCTGTCCTGTGCTTTTTCCTTCCTCCCCTTTCTTCTTCTTCTTTTTTTAGAACGCAGCCTTCACAAGTCATGACCTCATCAGCAGGAAGATCAAGGAGTACAACACCTTAATGAGGTAAGAACAAGGGGAGGGACCAGGAGTAAGTAGGTGGGAGAGGGAGGAGACCTGCCAGCCTCACACACAGCAGATGGAGATCTGATGGAGAAGCTCTGAATTTACTGTTTCTGTGCTTTTTTGTCCCCACTCAGCCCGACGGGAAGCAAGACAGAGCCGTCCCCCCGACCTTCACGCCAGTCGCTGAGCATCAGGCAGACGCTGCTGGGAGGCAAAGGAGAGGCTAAAGCAACAAGTCCGCACTCACCAAAACCTGAGCAGGAGAGAAAAAACATGCACAAAGGTTAGAAAACAGAGAGAACTTTAAATATCATGAAGGACCATTACATCAGCATTTCATAAATAGCTTATAACATACCATAATGTTGTTGTAAGCAGATAAAAGGTGCTTAAACGTCTGTTTTTAGAAAATGATGCAGTATAAATGAGTAACAGCTATGGTGTCTGACGCCTGTCTGTAATGATTCTCTTTGTGCTCTGTTGATGTAGATGACACCAGCCCTCCCAAAGATAAGGGCACATGGCGGAAGGGCATCCCAGGACTAATGAGGAAACCTTTCGAGAAGAAGCCGTCTCCTGGAGTCACGTTTGGAGTGAGATTGGACGACTGTCCTCCTGCTCAGACCAACAAGGTTCCCATTTATTTGATTTCCTCTAAACCAACTTAACATTTATACACGCTGAATCAGTTTTCGCTCAGCTTTAAGCTTCCTCCTCACCTTTGTCTTTTAGTTTGTGCCTCTGATCGTGGAGGTTTGCTGTAAGCTGGTGGAGGAGAGGGGGCTGGAATACACGGGCATCTACAGAGTCCCTGGAAACAACGCAGCCATCTCCAACATGCAGGAGGAGCTCAACAACAAGGGCATGAGTGACATCGATATCCAGGATGATGTGAGTGCCCTTTATTGATCCAAAGTGCTTAAATTAAACTGTCCTTGAAGTCTCAAAACACAGAGGCATCATCCCTTCAGTTCTGTTGCATATTTTACAAAGATGCGCCACTTTACAGTCTTTAGAATTATATACAGTCATCCTCAAAATTATTTATACCCTCTAATTTAAAAAAAAAAAATCAAAATTCACGATAATTTTTCAAATAATAAGAAACTAAAGAAACTAAGTGAATAAAAATTTACAAAATTATAATTTAGTGAAATAAAGTATTGATTTTGAATTCAGGTTGAAAATAATAATTTAAAAAACAAAAACAAACAAAACTGTCCCAGACACATTAGAAAAAAAAATAGAAAAAAATAAGAGAGCTTTCTACAATGTTGAATTTTCCTTCTGGGACAAATAAAGTATTTTTCATTTCATTTCATTTTTCATTTCATTAGAGCACCTTTCCCATGAACAGTGAACCAACATACCTGTCAACAGGTGAAGAAGACAGAAAACACATGATTACAGTGTTGCTCAACAAAATTTTTAGCTTCGAAGCCTCATCATGCTCTTTTACTTGTTTTATTTTTGGTGTGTTTGTTTTTAATATTTTTTCATAATCAATTCAAAATCAATGTCATGGTTTTCATAGATTTTTTTTTTTATTGATTATTACTTTTCATGAATTTCAACTTATCTCACTGACAGCTGATTGTCTTCCATCTTTAATGGATGGGGAATGAATAATTTTGAGGACGACTGTACTTATAAACCATTTTGACACATGAATGAGGAGGGGTAAGCTTTATTTACAGACCGTAGACGTTGCATTAATTATTAAACGAATTCATTTGACCATCTTCTGTTACAGAAATGGAGGGACCTCAATGTGATCAGCAGTTTACTGAAATCCTTCTTTCGGAAACTCCCTGAGCCTTTGTTCACCAACAGTAAGTGGAGTCTGCACGCCCTCTTGTGGACAAACTGTGAACTGCAGCCTGACAGGAGTTCATGTGTTTACCTGCAGATAGATACACCGACTTTATAGACGCAAATAGAATAGAGGACCCAGTGGAGAGACTCAAAGTAATCAAGAGGCTGGTGAGTAGTTTTCTTATGGTTTAATTTAACCCATCAACACCAGTAGTTGTTCTGTTGTGGCAGCCGTGGCTGGTGGTTCGATCCCAGCTTACCCAGACGACATGCCGAAGTATCTCTGCGAGTCTGCGAGTCTGCGATGCTTTCGTTGTGCTCATTGGGTGTGAGTGTGTGATAGGAGAGAACACTTTATAGATAAATCCTCGGAATTGCTGTATGAGTGTGTGTGTGTGTGCGTGGCTGTGACTTTGAGCAGTCAAAATGATGAGAAAGTGCTATATAAGTATATTTTGTTAGTTTTTTTTTCTGTGTTAGCATCCTTTCCTGACATGTCTTTCAGCTCAGTGCGCCTTCTTTAAAGACAAGAAAAATATGAAGAAACAAATAAAAGACTGAAATATGTTGCTTACTTGCAGCTTCACGAGTTACCGGATCATCATTATGAGACGCTCAAGTTCCTCTCAGCTCATCTGAAAACTGTGGCTGAAAATTCAGAGAAAAATAAGGTATTTACTCAGTGACTCCGTTTAATGCTGAGGATGTTTAGCGGTGGATAATTAACATGTTTTTTTTTTCATTATCATTTCTGATAGATGGAACCGAGGAACCTGGCCATCGTGTTTGGACCCACTCTGGTGCGCACCACCGAGGACAACATGACTCATATGGTGACACACATGCCAGACCAGTACAAGATAGTGGAAACGCTCATTCAGAACGTGAGTCTGCACATTTTTACTGAAACCTGGCTCGTGTAAAAAATACTCATATGCTTTTTCTTTTTTTCTTCCAGTATGACTGGTTTTTCACTGAAGTTGGAAATGGCGAGCCAGTGGTGGGTATTTTTATCTACACAAGTCATCCAGTTAAACTCAAAAGTCCTTTTTCTTTTCATTTTGTTAATGGGCTCCATGCACAACTCCACTACTTCCTGAACTTAAGGCAGCTCCTTTGTTTCCTGACCGTTGTCCCCGTGGTTACTGAGGGCAGGCACACCTGGATTAATCAAATTGTCCAATAATGAAAGAAAGTACACAAATGAGCTGAATTAACTACAGGAAGTAGTGGAATTGTGCATAAAGCCCATTCAATTAATGGATTTATTTTTACTCATTTGCTATTATTTATGTGTTCATTTTTAATTTATTAGTTACACGTTTATTTTGGTTTTATGCATCCGTAAATAGATTTAGCCATAAAGAGTTGTGAAAAAGAAAAAGAAATGATTAGAAAATAAATAAAACAATAAAGAAGGCGATTGTAAAAGAAGCGATTCTGAGCAAGGAAGCTGGAAAATCTACTCTCTGTGGCAGTGACTTTGTTTGCAACTCCCCCTCCCCTGACTGTATTTAGTTTTTCCCTTCGTTTTGGTGTGTTCGGGTCGTTTTGGGGCAGAGATTTGCGTATTGGTCTCCAGCCAGTGCCAGAGCTGAGGGTGTAGCGCTCTGTGGGGATAAACTCAATGACTGAAGTGGAAACCAGTCCCTCAAATTCTTGGAGGAAAAAAAAAAAAAAGTGGATGCAGCGAAGAAACAGAAGTACTCTGCAGAGAAAAGAGCTTTAGATGTACTTGCACTCTCAGAAACCAGTCAGTATTGGTTTGGCTTTCACTTGCTTCCGAGCTTTGAATGAGAGGCTTGGACCGAAGAGCGATGCGGCCATTATCCTGAGGGGAGGGGCTCTCAGTTTGAATAGTGTTTCCAAACAGAAACAGAGAAAACTCCAGATTCTACCTTTAAACTTTCCAGAAAAAGAAATGCAAAATCCACATTAGACCGAGGAGGTCTCCAGCTCAGCTGCACTCTAGTGTCCCGCAGAGATCTGCTCCACTGTAATCTGTGGAAATAAAGTTGTTTTGACTTTTAATCTCTAAAAATCTGGCAGCATACAGTCCTGTCCCCAGCTCTCCAAAAATCCCTCATGCCCTCTGTCGATGTTCAGTCAGCGGAAAACAGAGGAAAGGCTTGTGGGTGCCATTCAATGGAAGAAGTGGAGAAAGGGGGGCAGGGCAAGCTTAATGGTTAATGGTAGTACAAGTCCTGTCTCCAAGTAGTTATTGTCCCAGTACAAACCTGACTACATAAAATATAATTTATGATTTTCAGAGGATGAAGCAGCGTTTTCCTGTTTTACCAGAATTAGATCACAATATTTCAAAGAAATTTGTAGGAATATTTATTATCAAATACATAAATTTTATAAATCTTGAGCAATCTTTGATAGAATTTAACTGAAAAACAAGTTTCTTCTTGTGATTGCATCAGAGTAGGAACTTTTGTTGTTTTTTTGCTGTATGTCCGACCTTTTGTCAACTAAACTGCTTCTGTAATATTGAAGTAGGCGCTAAACCATCACCAAAGACTGGCATGATGCTCTCACTCAGATTCAGATGTACATATGGAATAAGGCTGCTGACCAGCCTCCATCCCTGTTTGCGGTGCATTTTCTGCTCTTTTTCTTGTTGATGCTGACCTTTGACCCCAGACTTCCTGTCTCCCTGACTAGAAGCACTAAACAGAGTTCTTGCAGGGTCTTAAAAAGTCAAAAATTCGGAACCCTAAATTTAAAGCCTTAAACGTTCTCAAAAACAGTCAGCTTTTTATCAAAGGTCTTAATTTTTATTTAGACAAGTCTTCATGTTTTTTTTACTTGTACTCTTTTCAGAGAATCGTTGGCCTCATAGATTACGCTGAATAAAACGCCGAAATCAGAAGTTGATTCTGTCTGTCTTTCTGAGTGGCTCAGATCACTGCGATTGTTGTTACATAGTGATTAAACTACAAATGAATACTGGCAATAAATGCCCCGGGTTGCTGCAATGAGCGTGCACAAAGCAATCTCACAATCATGCTTGTCTATTTGGGATCCACCAATACAGATTTTTTTTAGGGCCGATGCATTTTCTTATCAGTCTTGCCGATGGCCGATACAACCTGCCGATATTTGGGGCCGATACTGCGTTTGACTCCCAAATTAATATAATAAAGGATACAATTAAAGTAATTTTACAACTCTTTTAATATAAAAGAAGAACAAGGCACTTCAAATAAATATGTAAAAGAGAAACAGTGCACTTGCAAACAAATATTAAAGAGAAACATTAAACTTGGAATAAATTAAAAAATCTGTTAATTATGACGAGGGGGGGGTATCGGCCAAAACACCCGACGTATTGGCTGATGCTGATATCATAGAAAAACGAAAATATCTGCCTAAAATATCGTCCAGCCGATATATCGGTCTATCCTTTGTGTCTATGGTCGAATCTGGACCTTTTTTTTACTTGGTTTTTACGGTTTAAAGTTTTCTCTCTGTTTTTCTTTAAAAAAAAATGTCATTATGTCCTTCAGTTATGCTGGATATAGACAGATATTAGTTATGTTGGGAAGCTTACATACTCTATTTTTTTGTACAATATATTTATTGGAGTTTTTTTGCATAATGGTATTATACATACACACATGTGCTCAACTTAAGAACAACCCCCTCCTCCCACACTCAACATCCAACATTCAGGTTAAAACTAATTAAAAAATATAGGGATGCACAATATTGGAATTTTGGCCGATATCCGATATGCCGATATTTTAAAACTCATGTGGCCGATAACTGGTATCAATACCGATATGAAAGCTGAAAAAAAATAAGCAGTCATTGCAAATGGCAGTTTCAGACACTTTGAAAATATATTTTCATATGCCAATATCAAATCGATATTTAAAAACAAGGTATCGATCTATTTCACTTACAAATCTCGCAAGATTTCATTGTTCTGTTGCAAAATCTCGAGATATTTTGTGACAAAATGATGAAATATTGCTAGATTTCATTAGTAAAATAGATCGATACAGCATTTTTAAATGTCAATATATCAGCATATGAAAATATCACGAAATTTTTGTGAATTCTTGTGGGACTTTATAACAGAACGATGAAAGTTTTTGAAGAAAAAGTTTTTCTTTTTTTTAGACTTTGGAAACAGTGGGCTGATTGTTTAAATATCGGTTAAATGTCGGTGGGGTGGCTGATGTCCGATACTCAGTTTTAAGGCCGATATAGGCTGATACCAATAGGGGGCCGATTATATTGTGCATCCCTAAAAAAAATAATGATAATAATAAAATTATGTATAAATAAACATTAAATTAAAGGAAAAATATACATTTATATACTAACTTCAATAAGTCAACAGGAAAAATAGTTAACAGACATTTTTTTCTTGTTTAATGACTAAAATTATTTTAAAAAAATAAAAGGTTTTCAATTTCTGTGATCATTTAAAGATGTTCTGAATTTTGGGATTTATTCATAAAGGTCTTAAAAGTTCTTTGAAATGTCTAAAATGTAAGCTGCTGAATCCTGCCAGAACCCAGTCTGAAACTCGTCTGCTTCTTCCAGACTCTGTCCCAGGAGGAGACGGCGGTGGAATCTCAGCCCGTCCCCAACATCGACCACCTGCTCACCAACATTGGCCGCACCGGCACATCGCAGGGTGAAGTATCAGGTAACGCGCTGTCTCTAGCAGCCTATCTGTGGTGGGTCCACCCTCTCTCCGCTTTCACTCCTCTCGTCTCTGAGGGATCGCTCCTGTTTAAACTAATGTTGATGATAACGCTGCTTCTTCCCGAGGCCAAGCTTCCCCTTTTTGCTTCTCTGGCTGTTGCCTTTAGATAAAAACCGTCTTTGACTAACCAAAACTCGAAATGCCTGAATGGGTTTCAGTCGGCAATTTACCTGCATCCCTGAAAAGATGCAACAAATTGTCTCGCTTTTTCATTTGCTTTTAACAGATCAGCACCCCTTCCTTGGTTTTAGTTTGTAAGTTAAACCGTTAGTAGATGCTTTAGTCACCCTCCTTTTGTTCAGATCCCCCCTCTGGGCTGCGTCCCCCCCCCCTCTTTATCCTGCCTACTGTTGCATTAATACGGCATGCTCTTTCCCACGTCAGAAATAGATGTTTTTACAGTGAAAGGCGACCTCTGATTCCTCTGTCTCTAGTGAGGCTCTGTCGGGTGTCCTAACGGCTTTCCCAGCATTCACACATACTGATCTTGACACAGGCCAAGTGGGAGGAGTCTATCACACCGTGATGTCACTGATGGACTCTATAATGTCTGTGATGGACAGCTGGAACTGTAGGAAGAAGGAGGATTGTTGCCCGCAGTGTAGCTGCCTAGTCTGCAGGAACCCGCAGTTCTTTTAAAGCCAAAGAGAAAACGAAGCGTTTGGTGATGATGAAAGCGGGGAAGCGAAGCGGCTACACGGTACTGTACAGCCTCCGCTGTTGTGGGTTTTCTGTCAGAGTTTACCTAACAGGCCGGTGCTACTGTCTGAACGGCTCTCCGCTGTCTCTCCTCACTGTCTACACGCTGGCCAACAGGAGAGATAGCATGGTATGGTTTCTACGTCACCAGTCAGTATGTGCACCTGCGTATTGTGACATCATCTGTATTGCAAAGGGGTGTGTAGGGGGGCTTGGCTATGACACTCAAATTTTAGCTGGAGAAGTGATTACAGAGCAGGTGAGGACTGATTATAGGTTTCCTGCTGACACTCTTTCTCGTGTAGTGTCTTCGCTTTCATATAGCTAGCCCCTCTGTGACCCCCCTGTCACTTTTCTTCTCATCTTTTTGGTTTCCTTCATAGCCGTCTCTGTCGTCATCGTGTCCTGTTGTCATGGCAGCTCATGTCACCTCACACTGCCACAGCCAGGTGCTGAAGACTGTTTATTTTCTGAAGTTTTGTACCTCAGTTTTATTCACACAGGATTTTTGTGTGTCTTTAAATCAGTGGCAAGATTTTTATTAACCTACAAAAATAACAACAAATGCACCATTCTTAACTTGACATCAGGCTTTTTTCAGATTTTAGGCCTGTTTAAAGAGCCAGAATTAAATGATTTTCATATATCTCAAGCCTGATATGTATTGGAAAACTACAGACATCAGATATTCCTGTCTCATGAAAATAGATATTCTTATTGCATTTAAAATTAAAGGTGACAGATACAATTTTTTAAATCAGAACAACAATTTTTAAAACAATAATTCATCCATAGAATGTCTAAAAGGGATGCAGAATAAAAGTATTAATTTTACTCCCCCAATTTTCTTTGTAAATATAAATTATATTTTTATCAATTTTTATTGGTCCCAAAAAAATAAATATTCACATCTGAATATTGATTGAAAATATTGATTTATTAATGCATCATAATACTTCCCTGTGCAGTTCAATATCGAATCGACAAACCCTCTGAATCATTTCACCTCCTGATTTGAAAAAAGCTGCGCTTGTTATTTTTCTTATTTATCTTGGGCCAGCTGCGTTGAGGACAAGAAGCCACTCTACATGGGGCAGCTGTTCAGTGGCCCCTGTTCATGCTAATTAATGATTAGCTGTTATGATGCTGATGCCAATTGAGTAAGTGAGTGTTAGTGCGCCACCTATTGGCGGGGAGACATTAAACTTTAAGCTATCACCTTTGAGAGCATTTGTTAAACTTGGGGGTTTGGGGGTGGTGGTATCATTATAAACTGCATTTAATCATATAAAAATTCAGAGAAACCAGAAATTTTTTTTTTTATTGAATATGAAAAAGCCAAAATCCCAAACTGCATTTAAAACAGGGAGCTGCGTTGTTTTCAGGAAAACTCATTATTATTATGATTATTATTATCTAATTATTTTCAGTGGAATCACAAATACCAGCCAAATCTCTGCTGCGTACAGAATAAAACATATTCAAACAAATATCAGAAATACTGATGCCTGCCTGCTGCCCGAGCTCATTTTCGATGGAAGCTGTCTCTTGGTTTGATACAAACAAACTTCTTAGATCTTCTGACCTGACATCCATCATCGGGCTTCTCACTCACAGATGATCTGATAATCCGGAACACTCTCCAGGTTTCAGATCTTCCTCAGAGAAAGTCTTGCTTTTTTTCATCAACACAGTAAATGCATTCAGTATGCTTACAGTGCATCAAATTCAGACTGAGCAGGAAAATACTTAATTAATATGTTGTCTTTGTACTTATTTTGCTTAAATTTAGGGTTTAAAAATCTGCAAATTATTCACATCTCAGCTATGTTGTACTTTTCCCTCAAAGATCCAGTGTAGAAGGTTTTATTGCCAGTAGGAGGCCACCTGGCCCTGAATGCTGGAGGTTATAACACTCATGTTGCATGGCTCCTGCTCTGCTGCTGCTGCTACGTGCTACATGCTACGGCAGGAAAGCTGCCGGCAGCAGCTGGTGTTGCTTTCTGTGCCGTCACAGATCTGATGTTCAGGTGTGCGTGGGGGAGGAAGGTCCCGCGGCAGGTAGACCAGGACCTGAGTGTAACGTGGAGCTCATCGTGTCTGTGTGCAGCATGGCCTCTCATCCACTCACCTCTGTGCTCGCCTTTCATCCGTGTCGTCCAGTGTTTTTCACGCCTCGTCTTGTCCGTGCTTCACCTCATCAACATGGTTCTTTTTTCTCTTTTTTCTCTGGTTCATCCCCCCGTGTTACACCTCCTACTTCATGTCTCCACCCGTGGTGTAAACTCCTCTAACGTGTCCCTCTCTCCTTTTCTCCCACAGATTCACCGACTAGTGATTCAGCTAAATCAAAGGTGAGTGTGTCCAGGCTGCTGATGCTGTAGGATGACAGGAGGTAGGAGGAGACAGCATCAAATACACTAACCAAGCCTACATTTAAAGGGTTGTTTCACCCAAATCCTGAGTGATATCTAGCAGAGAAGGTGATTCTGGCTATTTCTGCACAGGTTTTGAGATATCTGTCTTATCTGCTTCATCTCAAAAAAGATTGGAGATGAAAAACAAGAGATGGAAGCAGAAGTTTGATGTCTCAAAAGCTAGATGATAACAGGAAACTTTGCAAAGTTAGATAAGAGATGCAGTCGTCCTCAAAATTATTTAAACTGTCCCATTAAATAAGGGAAAAAAAAATCACCTGTCATAATAAATTTAAATTTGATGAACATCATGGCATTGATTTTGAATTGTGGTTCAAAAGAAATATTAAACAAACGCACAAAAAATAAAACAAGTAAACAAGCATGATGGAGCTTCTCTAACATTTTGTTCAGCAACACTTTGAGACAATCACTGCAATCAGGTGTTTTCTGTAACGTCCAATCAGACGTCTGCCCCTGTTGACAGGTATTTTGGTCCACTGTTCATGAGCGAGGTGCTCTAATTTGTGTGGACAGTTTTGTTTGTTTGTTTATTAATTATTCTTTTCAACTACATTTCAAAAGCAATATTCTGTTTCACTAAATTATAATTTAGTAAAGTTTTTAGGGATGCACGATTTCATCGGCCCCCATCGGCATCGGCTTATATTAGCCTTAAAAATAAGTATCGGACATCGCCCACCCCACCGATATTTAACCGATTTTTAACCGATCAGCCGGCTGTTTCTAAAGTCTAAAAAAATCCCCAAACTTCTTCTTTTTCCTCTTAAAACACTTCTTTTTTACAGACTTTAAAACTTCTAAAGACTAGGGTGGGAAAAAATATCAATATACTGAAATATCGTGATATTTTCATATGCTGGTATCATATTGACATTTAAAAATGCGGGATCAATCTAATCTTGCAATATTTCATCGTTATATTATGAAATCTCACAAGAATTCATGAAAATTTCGTGATATTGTCATATGGTGATATCATACTGATGTTTAAAGGAATAGTACACCCACAGAATGATGTAACTTTATTTTCCACTTACCCTCATGGTGAGCAAGACTCTGGAGCACTTTTTTAATATCTCAAATGCAAACGGCAATCAGGAAGGCTTCTCGTTTCCCCCCAACTTTCATATAATGGAGTTCGGGGACCGAGCCAAAAAGGTCCATAAAAGTCCACAAAAACTTGTCAATAGGGTTCGGGGTGGCCCCTGCCTCCGGGGCCGGGGGACCCGGCTTGGCGCTGGGGGGGGGCGGGCCGGCGGGACGTGCCTCCTCTGGATTTGGCCGGTCCTCACGACCTGGTGACGTCTAGTCACTGCGCCGGGGGCCGGGGCGCCTCTGCTGTGTGCGTGCGGGTGTGTGTGCTGGTGGGGGTGTGTGTGTGGTGGGGGCTGGGGGGTGTATCGTTGTCGTGTCTGTGTCGGGATGTGGGCATCCGGGATGTTGGTGTCGCGGGAGCGGCTATGTGGGGGGTGTGGATTTCCCCTGTGCTTGTCCTGCATGTGGGGCTCTGGGGGTCGCGGACGGAGCTGCGCTTTCCGCCGGGGTGTTTGGTTTTCGGCGGACCCGTGGTCATGTCGTGTCGTATCGATGTTGGGGTGTCTGGCGTGGCTGTCGGGGTGTGGGGTTTTGTCCATATCGTTCAGCTCTAGTGTGTGGAGGTGGGGGGTTGCGGGGTGGCCGGGTCTTTTCCACGCCGGGTGCCTGTCCCGCCCGGCCGCTGTGTCGGTTGGGGCTGGCCTGCGCTGGTGGTCTCTCCGGGGGCTGGGGGCGGTGGACTTGTGGCGTGGGGGGGCTGGTGGCCCCGTGGTCCCCGTCCTTGGTATGTGTGGGTGGGTGTGTGCCTGGAGGGGGGGCGTGAATGCGGTTGTGTGTGTGTGTGGGCTGCCTGTGGGGGTGTGTGGAGATGGGTGGGTGGGTGGGTGGGGGTGCATGGATGATGGGTGTTTGGGTGCGGGGGTGGTGGTGCATTGGTGGGGTTTGTGTGTGTCGGGTTGGGGGGGGGGGGGAAGGGGGAAAAAAAAAAAAAAAAAAAAAAAAAAAAAAAATATAGCAGCTCTGAACGCCGGACGCCGGGCCGTGGGGGCGGCCATGCCTGCCCCTTCTGCCCTGGGGGGATCCCGGGAGGCAGGGGTACCTAATGCCGGTAACGGCTCTTCTTCCAGGGGGGGAATTCATACCCCCCTGGTCTCCTTTCCCAAGACCCCCCCCCCCCCCCCCCCCCCCCCTGCTCTACCTCACACACACACACGTAGGGTTTTGGGGAGGGTGCGTGTCAAGCGGGCGTGGTGAGGGAGGGCACCAAAGTGCCTTTGCTTGCCACGTCTAGAGGCAGCCTGCTCCCCAGTTTTAACCACACTTAGACACCTAAACACATAAAATAACAACAGCTCACAACCACTTCTGAGGGGCGGGCCATATAGTGTGTGGAAGGAGGGAGGGGCCGGTTGGGGGGTCATGCCCCCTACGCGACCCCACTCCCGGCATGACTTGGCACTGCCCCTTAGTTTTAACTGCAAACAACACACATCTTACACACACAGTCATGAGCCGGGGGTGGGGGGGGGGACAGGGTCCTTTCATACCCCAGTCTCCCGGGCGCTGCTGGGGGGAGGGGGGGACAGTGGCTACTTCACGCGCCAGTGGTTAAGGCTGGCTGCATTGCGGGGGATCTGCTGGCCTGGGGGATGCCTGGCCTGCTGCGTCCGGGGGTGGGGGATGGGGGTGGTGGTGGGGGGGGGGGGGGGAACGTGTTGGGGGCTTGGAGCTAGCGGCTCCTTCCCCGGCCCGAGCTAACACTCAGGAGGCACGAGGGCATGGGCAAGAGAGAGGTGGGTATGTGAGAATAATGAATGAGAGTGTGAAAGAGGAAATGTGGGAGGGAGGAACTTGGGCTGGAAGAGGGAGGAGATGTGGGTAAGTGGTTGGAGGAAAGGGGGGATGGAGGAAGGAGTGGCATGCTCGTGAGTGTCTAGTAGGGATGGTCATGAGGGGCTGAAGGAAGGAAGGGCGGGAGTGTGATAGGTCAGAGGGATGGGCGGGGCTGGACATGTAAGGGGGGACTGTATGGGGTATTGGGGGTATAGGGAGGTGGGGGCGTATGTGTGGAAGGGGTGGGGGAGGGGGTTGGTGCAGTTATGTGGGGGGAGTGCATGTGTGTGTTAGAGGGTATGAGGAGGTGGGGGTAGGTGTGGACGGTAGAGGGAGGAGAGTGTTGGGGGTGGAGAGAGGAGTGAGTGTGGGTATGTAAGGTCGGAGAGCGGAGTGGGTGGGTGTATGTGTGTGTGGGGGGGGGGTACACGGAGGTGTTGGGTAGGGCTGGGCGGTGTGGGCGGAGGTTCGTATCTCGGTATTCGTGCCGGGCATCTTGGTGTCGGTGTGGTGCGGTGTGGCTGCGGGTTGGTTGGGGGCCGGGCGCTTTGGTGGGGGGTGCGGTTTTGTTTGTGGCTTCCGGGGCTTTTTGTGCGGGGCGGGCGCAGGGGGGATCTGTATCTTGTATGTGGTTGCTCTTGCGGTATTGATGTCTTGGGTGCCCATGTCTCGATGTGGGGGCGGTGACGGTATATCTTTCAGCCCTAGTGTTGGGGTAGGTGTGTGGGGAGTGTGTGTGTGGAGCGTGGTGGCAGGGTAGGGGGTGTTAGAGGTGGTGGCGCCCTGGTGTCAGGTGTATGGGGCAGGGACGTTGGGGTGGGGGCTGGCCTGCCCTGGGGGGGGGGCGTCGTCTGGGGGTCCGGTCCTCCTGGGTTTCGGTTGGGCCGCCCGGGTCCGGGGGGGTGGCTGCTCCTGGGCGCTTGGGCCCTGGGCCCGGCGCTGTCTCCGCTCCGGGGACGCCCGGCGCCCGGTGGGGTCGGCAGCTGCTGGTCTTGGTCCGCTGGGGCCTGGGCCTCCAGACTGCAGGGGGCTCCGGCTGGGGCCGCCTTTTGCCGCCCCTTCGGGGGATGCATGTCCGCTCTTTGGGGGGGGGGGTAGCTGGGATCTGGGCCTCTGAGTGGCTGCTGGGGGCCTGGGTCGTGAGCCTTGCGGGCTTCCTCCTCCTTGCAGAGACGAGGCTGCATCTGCATGACTGTATCACCACGGAGCACCCTTTATTATGCATGTTGACACTGTGACACTGCTTCCCATTGCGATGACTAGGTTGTACCTCTTCTCTACTTCCCATTGCGCTGACTAGGTTGTACCTCTTCTCTGCTTCCCATTGCGATGACTAGGTTGTACCTCTTCTCTGCGTAGTTCTGCGTGTGTTTGTGTGTGTTTGTATGATCTGAGGATATTTAAGCCACCTGCAGGTCCTCCTGTAGGGGATTGCTTGTTTTGTTTTCCAACAGAGACCTTGGTTGTTTAGGGATCGCGGTACAGATGTACCAGTGAACTGTGCCCAGCAGTATGAAATGGAATGGTGTAATAGACAAATGTTTAAATAAAGAAATAAAATGAATAAACATGATATCAAGTGGAGCCTTATATTCATAAAGCTCCGCTTGATAAAGCAAAACTGTTCAACAGAATAAAGCAATCAGATTTCCATTCTGCTTGCTTCGATGCTGGACAGGACAAGTAAAAAAAAAAAAAAAAAAAAAAAAAAAAAACTTGTCAATATTCCTCCATACTGCTCGTCCAATTATATCCAAGTGTCCTGAGTGAGTAGCGTCCAGAATTTACTCGAAACGACATCATTTACTATATTTTTAGAGCCTAAACAGTACTGCATCTTCAGCCAGAGCTGCAGACAAACTGGGACTTACAAGAGGGTCCAAGAGGGGTTGGATATTGATTTAAAACAAAGAAAGAAAGAGAATGCGCGATCTCGTCTGCCGCGGCTTCTGTAGTTCCGTGAACGTGCATCGGCGTGCTTGCAGGAGATGCGATGTACGACTGTTTAGGCTCTAAAAATACACTAAATGATGTCGTTTCGAGTAAATTCTGGACGCTACCCACTCAAGACACTTCGATTACATTGGACGAGCAGTATGGAAGAATATTGACAATACTGACTTTTATGGACCTCTATGGATCAGCATGTGAAAATATCACGATATGTCAGTGTATCGATATTTTTTCCCACCCCTATTTTTCAAAGTGTCGGAAACGGATAACAAAACTGCTATTTGTAATGACTGCTAATTTTTTCCAGCTTCAAAATCTGTATCGATATCTGTTATCAGCCACATGAGTTTTAAAATATCGGCATATTGGATATCTGCCAAAATTCCAGTTTCGTACATCCCTAAAATTCTTGTTTTCATTATTACAAGTGATGTTCAACATTGGCCTTTTTTTTTTTTTTTTTTTTTTTTTTTTTTAGCAATATCCAATATTTTCCAACTTAATTTCTGATATCTGATATGAACCGATACCGACGTATTCAGACAACTGTGAGGTTGCATCGCTCATATTTTGAGAAATGCAACTATATTCTGCTCTGATAGCAAAGATCCCAAAATATCCTTAACTCAGCCAGAGGAGTTCATGTTGGACATCTGGCTGCCAGATATCAGATATTAGCAGGTATTAGCCAACATGTGGCTAATTCTAATGTTTCTGACAACTTGGTAACTTAACCAACAACTTAAAACCAGACATAAGCAGCTTCAAAGCAAGTCGGTCTGTAGCAGCAGCAGCTGCACCGTAGTCACATGACTCTGAAAGGAATGCTGGGATATGAAGTTCTTCCAGAATAACAGAGTCGTTTCTACATGCTGGACCGCCACTAATGGAACAAGATCTCACAAGACAGAAAAACTATACCAATACTTTCCCATTTCACATGTTAATGCCAGTATCGGCCGATCATATCGGACATATCTAATATGACTTTTTTAGTTTCTTGTTAAATGAATTATTATTATGAATCTTATCTCTTCTTTCATTGGCGGGTATGAATAATTTTGAGGACGGCTGTAAGTGGAAATCTACTTGTTGGAATGAGACATGAAGCCCCGACAGTGAGAGATCACCAAGCTGGTCTGTAAAAGTGCTGCTTAGTGGCTGAGAAGCTGGAAACGATGGGCAGCTCCTCTTCATCGCTGCTGCTTTCACCTTGCTGCTCCTCTTCAGCTTGGACGTGGGCTCTCTGCAGCGCTGTGCTACCTGCTGCCTCTGCTTCTGCTTTAAAGCTGGCATGGAAACACTCACACGTTTACGATGCCGCTAATGTTCCTCTTTCTGTCCACTTCTCTGGTTTATGGTGCTTCATGGGAGCAGGTGGAGTAAAGATTTAAGTTTTCAGGCAGGAATGAAGGGCTTATTTGTGTCCTCTCTCTTTTCTCTGATCAGAAATACTTATTTTTTGTCTTCTGTTCCGTCTCCCTGTCCCACTTGTCCTCTCCGCAGGGTTCCTGGGGTTCAGGGAAGGACCAGTGCAGCAGAGAGCTGCTGGTGTCCTCCATCTTTGCTGCAGCCAGTCGCAAAAGAAAGAAGTCAAAGGAGAAGCCGCAGCCTAGCAGCTCGGATGACGATCTGGACGCCGTGTTCCCCAAGAAGGAAATCTCGGGCCAGAAGCTGAACCACCACGGGCTCCAGATGGAGGCGGGGGGCCAGACTCTTTCCAGTCCCAACGCCAAGCAGCAAGCACGGGCGGAGGAGAGGAGGGAGAACGGGAGGACTGCCGAGCTCGCTGGGAAAGCCAAGAGAGAGCAGAGAAACTCTGTGTTCCTCAAGGAGAAGACTCCCCCCAGGCACCCGTCCCCCTCCCCGTCCCCTAATATCTCCGGCTATCAAGCGGCTCCCCAGGGGAAGCCCTCCCTGTCAGACCCTCCGTCCCAGTTGGATGAAAACACCTCTGATCTCGGGACCATGAGCTCAGGAGCCTCCGTCCCTCGCTCAAGACCCAAAAAGTGGACCGGAGGAGCGTCTCCTGACCTCCCTGCTAGCGTGGGACTGGGAGCGGGCGCGGGAGCATCCGCAGGAGCAGAGGTGAGCTCCATCACCTCCGACTACTCCACCACCTCCTCCATCACCTTCCTGACCGGAGCGGAGTCCAGCGTCCTCAGCCCGGAGCTGCAGGGGGGGGAGGAGGCGGACGACGAGCGCAGCGAGCTCATCAGCGAGGGCCGACCCATGGAGACGGACAGCGAGAGCGACTTCCTGCTGTTCGCTCCGGGAGGGGGAACAGCCAGTCCACGCCCTGCCCGGAGCCGAGTCCGGAGAGGAGGGAGCCGAGGGCCGGGGGGGGTCCGGCCGAGGGGAGCTCCACGCCCAAAATGGAGGCACGCCGTCTTTTCCCGTCCCACAAGATGATCGAGTGCGACACTCTGTCCAGGAGGTGGTCTCTGAGACAGAAAACGGACAGCGAGTCGTCAGTGGAGGGGGTCGCGGGGGGCGGGGAGCGAAACGAGGGTCGGGCCGAGTCCTCCACTCGGTTGTCCCGAGTCCTGGAGGTGATGAAGAAAGGCCGGTCCACCAGCAGCATCAGCTCGTCTTCACGCAGCGAGTCGGAGCGTCTGGAACCGGCCTGGCACCTGAAAATCACCGAGCGGCTGAAGTTCAGGCTGCGATCTTCAGCGGACGACATGTTCACGCAGAAGAGCCGCGCGCCCGACGCTCGCGGCAAGAAGAAGAACATCCGGCGGAGGCACACCATGGGCGGGCAGCGAGACTTCGCAGAGCTGGCGGTCATTAACGACTGGCGGGAGCAGGGCGGCGTGGACCAGACCGCCGACCTCTCGGCCGTGGACCGCCTCAAACCCAGATGCTCCTCTCAAGACTTCTCCATCCGGGACTGGATCAGCAGAGAGAGGTGCAGGGGCCCAGAGGCCGACGCCGAAGTGGCTCCCAAAGCCGTCCCCGAGGACGACCACCCCGAAGATCGGGACGTCGCTCCGGACCGACCGCCGCCCGCGGTGGGCGCTCAGCCGCCGGCGGGCGAGCAGGCTAACGGCAGCGGCCTGCAAGGCAAGAACAAAGCCGCGCTCGGGACGGACGCCCACCCCCACAAACTCTCCGGAGCGCAGGTTGTCCGCTCACGGTTCTACCAGTATCTGTGAACGGCAGAGGATGAATGATGTGCGATGCGAGTGTGTGTTTTAGCGACGGTTACTGCACAATATTTTTCTACAAAGCGTACTTTCTGTATCTACTGTACATACTGTGTATAGGCTCTGACGATGTTACTGGAGTAATACTGAAGATGTTCATGCGGTAAATTCTGCCGCTTGTTGGCCGAACTGGAACAGACGTGGAGACGGAACGTGGACTTCCTGCAGGACTGAACCGAACCAACGCGAGAACGAGACTGTTTGTCCAAATGAAGGAGGTCAGCTGGGGTGTTCCGGAAAAGCAGCAGTCACGCTTCAGGTCTTCCTCTCGTAAGCGGTATGAAGAATGTATTATTCTTTCTGGATTAATACTAGTTGCTTGTGACAATACTGTCTTTTACAAAAACAATATGTATGTTTTTTTTTGCTTGTACTTGAAGTACGTGGAATAAGTGACAGCTGCTTTCTGAGCTGCGTGCTGTGGGAAGTTTTATTTTTCACAGCACACTCATAACAGCCAGATATTAGCTCGAGGGATTGGAGGATTATTAAAGGTTTATCAAATAAAAACTGAAACACAGTAATGAAATGCTGATACTATAGTATGAAATGCTTGGTACAGTAGTTTTTATTTACAAACTTTGTCAAGTTATAGTCCAAAAAATATGTTTTTACATGTGTGAATTGTTTTTATCTAAAAAAAAAAAAAAGTGCCTCTTTTTTTTCTTTCTTTTTTTACTCTGTTTTTATAGACCGTCATCAAGAAGAGGATTGTTTTAGGACAGAATAACCTCACAGGCATTCCACCATTGTTTCCTGATTTTAGTTTAAACCCATCGCAGCATCAGTTTTTATGTTTCGTCTTAGGTTAAATTAATTCCTCTCCTCTCTGCGTGCAGTAAAATGCATGGGCGCTTAAAACTGGGAGAGTTTTTTTTTTAATTTTTTAAACTGCATGAGACAATGTTTTGCTGAAGAGTGAACATCTGGCCTGTGTACAGCAGAACAGGGCGCAACGCCGCCCCCTCCCCAACAAACACTGGAAATAAATAATCTTTATCAGATTCTTGTGGATGTATTTATTGTATATTCTTCTTTTTTTCTCTCATTTTTCTCTATAGATAAATACATATTCTGCGGGTTTATTTTTTACTTTAATTAAAGCATTAATAATGATGAAAAAAAGCAGGCAGATTCACTTAAAACAATATAACACATAATATCTGTTATGCAAGAAGACTTAAAGGAGCGCAAACTTATATCTGCAGCTAAACCGAATTTTGGCTGATGCAGTCAGTGATATGCAAAAGTCTTAAAGCAGCCCTCATTTCTTTGTTTATATGTTTTTCCAAGCAGCCAGACTTTTTTTTTTTTTTTTTTGTCTTGGGAAATGGACTATTAGAGGGACTTTCAAAGTTTTTCTTTGGAAATTTGCTGCTTTTCACTTAATTTCAGTCCAGTTTTCAGAGCAGTGTTTGTTAATTCACTAAACGCTGACTCGTGAATTAAAAACAAGAAAAGACGTAGCTCAAGTTTGAACCAGTTACTTTACTTTTTTTTTTTTACTAACATGACATAAACACAAGTAGCAGTCACCCAAAATGAAAGAACCGGAGGGAAACATCTGGACCTTCTGTTGGCCGACTCGCTTACACCTCATCAGAAATGGTCTCCGTGAAAAGTGATTGTTGAGTCAGGGGATGAGAAGAGGCAGAGGTTTGCTAAATGATGGAAAGGACAAAAAAATAATTGTGCAGGGATCAATCCTGCCCAGATCCAAGACCTTTACACTTTTGAAGCAGTGACATCATCTTGACAGACAAAAGGAATAAGAGACAGAAACATTCAGAGAGCTTTCAATGTCATTTAAGAAGTTTTCAGTATTCCTGAAGACTACTTCAATATAACTGCAAGCAATTATTTTAGGTCATGTTTGAAACATTTAGCTAAATAAATCATATTTTTCATACTCTATAAAAGAATTAGGGTTTGTATGAGGCTTTTGCAGAATCCTGTATTTGGTGAAAATGCTTGTTCATCTCATCGCTGCCCTCAGCTTTAATATTTAATACTTCTTGGGGAGTAGAGCCTTAAAAATGTATGTTTGACTCACAATTTGGTTAAATTTAGCTAAGAGTAATTTGAATATTTAAAAGAGGCACATGAAGGGAAAAACCTCAGGCAAAGAGCAGACTTACTCTGGATTGTACAGTTATTTCTGGGAGCTTATTTCTACTGGAAAAAAAAAAGGAAATGATTACTTTTTTCACTTGGAAATCCAATTTGTTTTACAACTTGAACTTTAGAAATAAATATTTATTCCACTGTGCCATATATACGTAGCAATAGCCTATTAATAAAACACCACACACATCATTGTATAGACTTACCGGTCAGTTCACTGTCCTTCAATTCACGCATTATTCTCCGCTGTGGCGCCATCTGGTGGCGATATCCGGGACTGGGAGTCGATTGTTTTTAAACAGAAACGTGAATTCATTTATAGTGAATTTAAATCCCACGGAGCCACTCTGAAAACATGGCGAAAAAAAAAAAAAAGCTTCCTGAGGCATGGCCACGTGCACATGATGAAATCATAGAAATAATAAATAAATAAATAATTTACTTCTATGGATGAAATCCCCCTGGCCACGGACTCATGTGGTTATGTATTAGCCTACTAATGCACCAAAAACTTGCTCAATGCATATTGTTCGAAATTAATTCTTTTTGTTGAAATAAGGCAGTTTTCGGGTTGTGTGCCTCAGGTATTTGTGTCCTGCTGTGATCACATAACAGATAGCAGAATTGTAACTCTGTACCGCAGGTTGTTTCATTTTTGCGAGAGATAGAAGAATAATTGGCGTCCATTCCAAGGTTGAAATAAAATTAAATCGAAGTTTAAAGGCAAGTGCTGTCGCCCGATATTTTTTAAAGGGGACCTTATTAGTTAGGCTATAACGTGAAAGTGTCTCGTAGAAAGATGAAATCATGTTTGATTTCATGTTGATGTCTGACTTTTTTTTGTGAAAACGTGAATTTTATTAAGTTGTAAGTTTTATGGTTAAAAAGAAAACAGTGGGATGTTTTTGTCCTTGAATGAGAAAACTGCAGGCAGTACATCAGAAATGTTTAACTTGTCCTTCATACCCAGATAGCACACGTACGTCTCGCCGACGTCTTCCCGACGCATCGAGTTCTGTCGCCACGACGTCGCATGGGGAGCGTTTGCTCATTGGCAAGACATCGCCGAGACGTCGCATGTACGTCGTTTGCTCCTTAATGAGACATCGCAAAGACGTCGCATAGAGAGCGTTCGCTCGTTGGCAAGACATCGCCGAGACGTCGGCCTCTGATCAAAACTGACCACTACCCGACGTCCCGGCGATCAATGAAAGCAGGAGCGTGTTTCATGTATTTAGCTTATAAATAATTCATTAATACGACCTTTATTCATTTAGGTCGGACCTTTTAAACTAGATAGCCTATAATATTGTACAATCCAACATAGTAATGAAAAAGAAATCAATCATAATCCCTGTGTGGTGCATGTACAATTAAAGGCAAAAAGTCAAGTGAAAAAAACTTTAATTCTGATCAGGTTCAGGTTATGATAATACACAACAATAGTCATCAAAAACAAAAATACCATCATTAAATTCAATCAATAAAACAGCCATCAATAATATAATAAAAATAAGTGGCCCATCCATTAGTCCTTCTCCTCTTCATGTCATCTGCAGAGGATGATAACTCCAGTAAGGCTGCTTTCCTGATCCAGGAGGAAAAGAAGAGAAAGGAGAAAGAATAGATGTCAGGACCAGAGTAGCAGAGGGAGTCATAGAGCAAACACTTAAAGTGTGTCTGCGTGTGTGCTTATGAAAAACTAAAATAACAGCCATCAATAAATTCAGTTAATAAAACAGCTTACATTTGCTTTACCATAGCACACAGCCAGTTTAACTGTAGGGATGCCCGATATTGGAGTTTTGGCTGATATCTGAAATGCCGATGTTTTAAAACTCATGTGGCCGATAACTGATATAGATACCAATATTAAAGCTAAAAAATCAGTTCTGTAATATTCATTCCTTTTTAAAGTCTGTATAAAAGAAGTTGTTGAAGAAGAAAAAGAAGAAGTTGTTTCCATAGTCTAAAAAGCACAACAACCTGATTGGTTAATATCGGTGGGGTGGCTGATGTCCGATACTCAGTTTTAAGGCTGATATAGGCCGATACCGATAGGGGGCCGATTATATCATGCATCCCTAGTTAATTTGTACATTTGTATTCCTCAATCTAAAAAAAAAAAAACAAAGACCCCCTCTGATAGAAATTGGTATGATTGATTAACCAATGCAAACGCAGTTTATAAAGCTATTTTGTCCTTTTGCTTGGAGATTATGACCTGATTAAAATGGGAAAAAAATAATGAAAAGTGTCATCTTTACTGAGGAAGCAAGTCCAAGTTGAAAAAAGTACTCAAATCAACTGTAAGATCTACAAAGCACTGGCAGAATTGAAGAAAAGTGAATACAGGATAAATACATGAGTGGGAAAAAAAAAGCTGCCACAGTAGAGCAGCAAAGTAACAAATCCCTGTATGTTCATATTTCAGCAACATCACACGAGAAAGATTGATGTTTTACTGCATTGTCATAGCTGTGATTTGAGTGCCAATCACGTCATTTTGTATGAGATATTGCTTTTATACAACAGTTTAAATAGCAATACAGAGTAAGAAAATGTTGAAGAAAGGCAGCAACAGTATTTCATTTGGCTCTGTCAGCAAAAACAACAAACATTCACTGTGAGCAGGCAACACTGTGCATTAGGGCTGAACGATATGGACAAAATTTCATATCTCGATATTCATGCCTGACATCTCAATATCGATACGATATGACTACGGGTTCGTTGAAAACCAAGCACTTTGGTGGAAAGTGCAGTTTTATTTGTGACTTCCAGAGCTTTATATGCAGGACAAACGCAGGGGAAATCTATATCTTTTATATAGTTGCTTTAGCGATATTAATATCTTGGATGTCCATATCTCGATATAGATACAATAACGATATATCTTTCAGCCCTACTGTGCATGCTGAGCTGCAGCCGTCCCAGCTGCTCACAGCAAACAGCACGGCTACGTTTTAACAGTTTTGTTTAAGAGCTGACCCTTCTCCTTTTTTACATCCCGATCAGAGATGCATAGTTCAACTCAAATGTAATATTTCAAAAGACATCCAGGTTCTGTACTTGGACTTTGACAGCTCTGCAGAATGAATGCTGAGCAGTATTCCAGGTAGGAGCTTCAACAAACTGAGTCTAGTCAGAAACTCTGGGTTAACTTACTCTGAACTGAGTAACTGAGTTTTCAGTTCCAGAAAAGCTGCTTTGAGTTGGTTCAATCAAGCAGGAGTATCTTTACCCAGAGTTAGAACCACAACAAAAGCCATAATCAAGGCTACCTGGATTCCCCATGGCAACCACTAACACAAAGCTAGTCATTTCACCTGGTTAGATGTTTTTAGTCAAGCATGGGGCAATATAAAGAGGTATTTAGTTACAAAAAAAGAAAAAAAAAATGGAATCACCATGGCTGTTGGTAGAGAGAAACATCATGGAAGAAAACTGCAGCCTGAGTCAGTGTGAAAGTGGGAATCCACTGGTCTACTTGCTGGATATTTAACCCGATTAAACTGGAATCCACTGGTCCACTTGCTGGATATTTAACCCGATTAAACTGGAATCCACTGGTCCACTTGCTGGATATTTAACCCGATTAAACTGGAATCCACTGGTCCACTTGCTGGATATTTAACCTGATTAAACTGGAATCCACTGGTCCACTAACTGAATATTTAACTTAACATGTGGGTTGAAGTATTAGAGGATAAAATAAAATCTCAACTTGATTGAGATTCAGTCCCACTGGAGAAAATCATACATGGAAAAAACAGTTAGGTTTAAAGACACATTCTAGAAGGTAATGTACTGTACTACCAGACCATGATTGTACATCTTTTATTTTCATTTTACGCTGGCTGGTGAACACCGTCTACTAGGATCCAGACGATCTCTACAATCACACATTTATGGAATTATAATCTCAGACGTGTATGAGGACTTTCCTGATGACTCCACACACCGTTGTCTAATATGTTCTGTTACCAACATTTTAAAGAAAAATCCCATTTACAATAGATTTAAAAGTATCGCAGCAGTCCTGCAGAACAAATCTTGCTGTGACTTCATCTCATGCCAAGTCAGATCTGTACGGCTGGAGAATCTGAGTAACTGCAAAACGGTGCCGTTTGATGACGTATTGATAGAGATATCATAAATATTTAAGCCGGGAAAAGTCCTCTCTCTCTCGTTTTTATTGTTGTGTAAAATTCAGCTTATAAATCTCTGGAATCACAATAATACAGACAGTCCATGTCTTACAGCTGCTCCAGGAGGGTATTTGCGAGTTATGTGGTGAACTCTAAGTCACTGGTTCCAGAAAGAGGGGTCTCTGAAACTCTGAGTCAATCACCATGGTAACAGACTCTGTGAACACAACCAGCTATCTGGCAGGTTATCTTTCAGAAACCCTAGTTTCTATTAGTCTCCACCCACCTGCAGCAGCTGTCAGACGTGGATTGTCCATACTAACGTGATTCCAAAGATTTATGATGAATTAACCCACAAAATACTTAAGATGGAGACTTTTCATAACTTCAAAATTTATTATATCATTTCTTCATCAATATGTCATCAAACGGCACCGTTCTGCACTTCCTCAAACCCTCCAGCCGCATACAAACATCAGGAAAGTCCTCACACGTCTGAGATTATAATTCCATAAATGTGATGGTGGAAATCTATGGTCTCTGGATCTGTAGACGTGTTTATCAGCCAGTGTGGAAGAAAAGTAAAACATGTCCAATCATGGTCTGCTAGTACAACACATTACCGTCTAGAAGATGTCTGTAAACTTAACTTTCACGTTTCTCTGTGTATGTTTTTGCCCAGTGGGCCAGAATCTGAATAAAAATTAATATCTATTTTATCCACTAATATTTTAATCCAAATGTTACGTTAAATATTCGACCAGCAGAACCAGTGGATTCCCACTTCCACATTGACTTAGGCAGCAGCTTTCTTCCATGATGCTCTCTAGCAGCAGCAGCGATATCTCTCTCTCTCTCTCTCTCTCTCTCTCTCTCTCTCTCTCTCTCTCTCTCTCTCTCTCTCTCATTGTATTGGCTTTTCAGGTGATTACTAACTTTGGGTAAACATACTCAGAGTTGATTGAACCAACTTAAAGCAGCTTTTCTGGAACTGAAAACTCAGAGTTGCTCAGTTCAGCGTAAGTTAATCCAGAGTTTCTTTTTAGACTCAGTTTGTTGAACCTCCTACCTGGACTACCCCCCAGGTGGAGATGGTAGAAACTCAGGATTTCTTAAAGATAACCTGCCAGTGAGCAGGTTATATTCACAGAATTTGTTGCCATGGTGATTGACTCAAGAGTTTTGTTTCAGTGCTCTTTCTGGTGACCGATGACTGAGTTTCCCTCATACCAGGGTTAACATACTCCGAGTTAACCACATAACCTGCTTTCTGGAACAGCCCTCTGGTCATGCTACTATCAGAGCATGTTTTGTTGCTGCTTGATGTAAAATAAGATGTGATGAGGCAAAATATCCTCATGTTTTCAGTGTCTATAAGCTAATTAAATTGTTTGACCATAATGAACTGTTGTAAATTCAAATTGAAAATGAATGCATGTGCACCAGTCAGAACAGACTGACTTACAGCTCAAGTGTCTGGCCTCTGCATCCTCCTCCCTTCAGCTCCATCCTTGCTCAGCTGGAGCCAGGTCTGATCGCTGTCTCCACTTCAGCCTGTGTGGTTCGTGTAAAAACCTCATTTCTAAGAACCGATGCTGCAAGAAAAAAAACAAGAGTAAGGCAAAGCTTAATCTGGAACATTTCTCTTCAAGATGTAGCCTTTACATTTGTGTGGTAAAAAGCAAGTTAATGACAAATGTTAAAACCCCTATGAAGAAATTTAATGTTTTGCTGGAATGAAGACTTTTAGAACATTTTATTTTTGTAAAGAGGTTTATCTGGCTCAGGGCTCCAGACTAACTTTTTTGTTAACAGTTATAGGCAAATTACTTTGGAAACGTATTTAAAATGCTGAAAAGCAAGAACTAAAATAAAATAAATACTTTTTTAAGATGCTGTGAAGCAGCCTTCAGCAGGACAGTGAATACCGGAGCAGGCTGATTTTATAGTCCAGGATGGGTGTTCAGGTTGGGGTAAGAGGAGTGAGATGAGACTCGGCTGTTTGGAGCTGCAACCGCAGGTGGAGGAGAGCCGAGCCTCCGTCAGAGGTGGAGCACCAGGACTGAGATGCTCCGTCTGTCTCAGGTGCGGTTTCTCACTGTCTTCGTTAGTTGTTGCCCGCCGTCGGTTTCAGTAAATCACTGTATGGATCACCGCGAGCCTACGTCACAACCCGGAATTCACGTGACCATGAAACTGGTCACGGTGAAAGCAAACCGCCAATTTGAACTGCGTCCAATGGCCAGTGTATCGATTTTGCGCCCGTTTTTAATTTTTCTCCTCAGTTTTGTAAAACTGTGTCGACATGTCGTTCAGTTACATTCAAAGTCTCACTGCCGAGGCAAGAAAAAGGTACGAAGCAAAACTAGCGTCTGTTGGACTTGATGAATGCCCTTACCGTATGCCTGCCGGCGCCTGGTTAGAAGAGCCTACACAGTGGCCTGACGTTCAGTTTCCCGATATTCTGATGTATTTGACCTCATCGGCAGGTAAGCCCTGTGTTAAAACTATTCTTTTTTTTTTTTTTTTTCAAAATAATTTTCCTTGATTTCTAAATATATATGTGTGTGTGTATAAATCGTGGCGTTTCTTTGCTGTACTTCTTAGGAGTCTTCACTCATCAAGCCATGAGAAACTACCGGGTCGCTCGAGGCACATCGGTATTTTACTGCAGGCTTTGTTGGTGTCGTCCGTCATCACGTTACCACTAATGGTTCAGTGGTATTTCGGGCAGAGGTACGACCATCGCAGAGGGGAATGATCCCAGCCATCAACCCTGGGTAGCTTCCAGTAAAGATGGAGAAGTCCTGGCTGGCCATTGTACTTGCATGGCAGGGTAAGTGTTCACATAAATAAACAATACTGTGTTAATTCATTTAAAGGTAGCAGTAATGTGTTATCATTGTGTATAATTTAAACATAACAATTATGTTTATTAATGACATATTAATGAATATAATGAACAGAGAAAATCCTGACTGGGATCACATAAACTACATTTTATTGCTCTGCTTCTCGATTCCTAAAATAATATAATATATTTATACTTATTTCATGTCCTTTTTTTTTTTTTTTTCCAGACTTGGGGAATCATGTTCACACGTTGCTGCAGTGTTGTTTAAAATAGAGGCTGCAGTTCGGCTGGGTGTTACTACCATGACCTGCACAAGTAAACCATGTGAGTGGAACAACTTTTTCACCACAAAGGTGGGCCCAGCACGGATAAAAGACATTAAGTTTTATCGTGAAAGGTCAGTTTCCCGTGTTGCTGCCAGTACCACAAAGGCACGATGTCCCCCAAAATTGGAAAAACCCACAAACACAAGAAAAGACCAATTTCTTAAGACTATGGCTGAGGAAGATCCTGCGCCTGTGGCACTCTCTCTATTCAGAGAGACGGCTGATGTCTTCAGATGCCAGCGTGTGATACTTCCCACCGTGATGCTGCCACCATCACTGAGAGACTTGTACAGCGAAGAGAACACAAGGCTCTCAGAAGAGGAACTTGAAATAAAGACTTCTGAGGTAATCAAAAACTTTAAAATAAGTGAAGCACAAGTTCACTTTCTTGAGGAGCAAACACGAGCGCAATCACAGAGCACTGTTTGGCGTGAGCAACGCCCAGGACACATCACTGCTTCTTTTGCACACACTGTGTCCAGAACCAACCAGGACAGCCCAGCACCATCTGTGGTAAAAGGAGTGACCACAATGGCTGATGTCCAGTTAAATGTACCATCACTTCAGTATGGAAGAGCTCAAGAGGAAGTAGTTTTTAAACAGTTTTTATTGGACTTTCAAACCCAGCATGTTAATGGACAGCTTTGTAAAACTGGCATGCTAGTAAAGACTGACAAGCCATGGCTCTCAGCAACTGCAGATGGTGTTGCATCATGCGGGTGCCATGGAGCCTCAGTGGTTGAAATAAAATGTCCATCTTCAGCACGGCAGAAGACCCGTGCAGAGTTCTGCAATGATGAGGGCAGTTTTTTTGTCTGGTGGGAGACTGCGGGAAGACCATCCATATTACACACAGGTACAGATCCAGATGGAGGTGTATGGAGTGCGCCAGTGTTTCTTTCTGGTCAAAGTGTCGGATGGAATCATCGTCTGCCACATATTTAAGGATGACAACTTCCTGGATGTGCTGCTTCCCAAACTTGAAGCATTTTGGATGAGACACATTGTGAAGGAACTGCTAACACGCAATGTGGAGAACTTCAGAAAACCCACTAAACCACCATTAATCACCACTTACTGTTACTGTAACAAACCATGGGATGGACATGAGACCATGGTTGGATGTGACGGTCCAAAGTGTCCATACAATGGGTGGGTTCATTTGAAGTGTGTACATCCAAAAAGAAAAACTGCACCAAAAAAGAAATGGTTCTGTAAAACATGCAAAATCACCAGTACTTGATAAAAAACAAAACTGTAGATATAACTGTACCATAGTTGTCAATTTTTCCTCACTGACCATGCTTATCAGCACTTTGGTTAAAGTTTACCCTTTAGGTTTGCCATGATGTAACACAGTATGTGATGCTGGGCAAAAACTCAAGATATGAATGTGCATTAAAATGGAAATATCAGATGTACACGACTGTAGCTTCAAGTTTTGTTTAGATTTCTTATGTGATATTATGGTGTCATCATGCTCCATAGTAAAGATTAAAAAACATTTCCTACTAATAAAGAGAAATTCAATTTGCAATTTGTAATACGTTTATTATTGCAAGTATACCCAAAACAGGACAATAAGGGGTACTCAGAAAACCAGCATATGGATATTTCTTCTAAAAATCCAAAGACAAGGAAAACAAAATCCAAAAGATAATTTTTTATATTTTCTATCATTTTTAACAGTTTTCATTTATTCTCATCATGTTGTGCTGTGTTTTTCTTTCTCAGTCTATTCCATAAACACAACACTTTGGCCCAAACAGTAAATGTAGCAAAAACAGGACCAGAGATACTCAGAAAACCAGCATATGAATAATTCATTTTAAGATCCAAAGACAACTCAAATCAAGAAAAACAAAAACTTTTTTTCATTACTTCAGTAATTTTAAACAGTTCTCATATATTCTCATGTTTTTGTGCAGTTTGTTTCACACTCAGTTTACCCCTTAAACACAATGCTTGGGCCCAGGTTCACCAATATTGCACAAACAGAAAGGAGGCGGTCGATGCTGGCATGATCCGCATTCTCTGCCTCACCTTTAAGTGACTTGATCATCTTGATTGGCAGAGTTCCTTGCAAAATTGAGTATCTTTTTTTCATCAGTCCAATGACCCGCTCCACGTGAATTCTGATTGCAGATTTTTCTCGTGAAGTTTCCACTTCTTTAGCTGACAGCTGTGCTTTTCCTTTGGTGAAAGAAGGGACAACTAGTTCTGCACCACACAATACTGCAAAGTCATCTTTCAGAGGGAAGCCTCTGTCTGCTAAGATCTGGTCACCTGGCCGGTGTCTTGCTGGTGAAATGAATCCTGACTGTCGCACCAGGTCCACATCAGAAACTTTGCCCCCCCATGCCAATGAAAGGAAAGTTACAGCACCTAGAGGACTGCATGCAATCAGCACCTTGGCAGTGGTGTGTTTTTTATAGTTTGAGTATGTTTGCTGGCGTGCCAAAAGATTCCCTGGCATTTCAATAAATAACTCAAAGCAATCAATAATCGAAGTCAGGCGTGGAAACTTTTCTTTGACTTCTGGTGGCAAGGTTATCTTGATGGTATCTGTGTCTGGCCATTTCACAAGAAAGTCCATCTGCTCATGTATGATGTCGATCCACTTCCAAAAGTGACCTCTCACTGTTCCCTCAGGACAACCAGTCAGATTTGACAACAGTTCAAAAGAGAGATCAAGTCGCAAGCGTACCAGGGTGATGAAAAATTGGTCTTTGAAAGGAAGGCTTTTTGCTGTTTTTGACTGCATATTTTCGGCCAGGAAAGAAAAAGTCTTTTCAAAAACAGACCATGTTAAGCCAGTGAAAAATTTGCAACGTGAGTCATCTCCCTCAATGTTTGATACAGATAGTCTTACTTTCTGTGCCATGTTTTGATAAAACTTGGCTTCCTCTTTAGCTGCATCTCGTTCTTGCTGCAGCACAGCGATGTAGTCATTCAGCATCTGGATGGTTTGTTCTTGCTCGTCAATTCGTCCCTGCAGGTTGGCGACTGCGTCATTTGGGGCTGTAGTTGGGGGAGATGGCGAGTCTTCAAATGTAGAACATGATGCTTGACTTGATGCTGGATCTTGCTGAACGTGGTCTGGGTTGCTGTGCACACTGTATTTAGCTAGATTAGCACTGTTAGCTCCGCTATTGGATGGCAAAGTCTTCTCGACATGACGCACAGATGATAACTTTGTGGCGCGTTTAAAACGCTGTAAATGTTTTTTTGCCATTTCTTGTGTTTCGGTCTTATGTGGAAATATTGATGGCGCATAATCTGGATGACGGGGATCTTTAACAGGCCGTCCTGAAGAGACAAAGGGAGCAAAACGGGAGGGAGGGGCTCTGTGATTATATATACCAACTAATTTAATAGTTTTGTTGCATTTGTACAAAAAAAACTACAGGGTTTAAGCCGTGATACCACAATACATGTTTTACTTACCAGTCACAAAGTGATCCGAGCATATTGTAAGAGATTTGGTTGGACTCCAATGTGATCCGTCGGCATTAACACGCCTGATAGCCGTTAGCCACTTAGCACGTCGTTCGGGGCTTCTATGTCGCTTAGGGAACTCGAAAAAACTTCTTCTCTTATCTGTGTGATAGTTATGTTTATGGCAGCCATACACGACACAACTTTTTGGCATTTCTAAAGTAAAACAAACGAATATCGCCGAGTAATGCAGTAGGTAATCTAAAGGCACCTCTATGGAACGACGCAATATTTTCACCGCATCAGTAACCGGATGTGACGAATTTGGAGAAAATCCCCGGATGTTCGCGGTGATCCGATCACCGCGAGCCTACGTCACAACCCGGAATTCACGTGACCATGAAACTGGTCACGGTGAAAGCAAACCGCCAATTTGAACTGCGTCCAATGGCCAGTGTATCGATTTTGCGCCCGTTTTTAATTTTTCTCCTCAGTTTTGTAAAACTGTGTCGACATGTCGTTCAGTTACATTCAAAGTCTCACTGCCGAGGCAAGAAAAAGGTACGAAGCAAAACTAGCGTCTGTTGGACTTGATGAATGCCCTTACCGTATGCCTGCCGGCGCCTGGTTAGAAGAGCCTACACAGTGGCCTGACGTTCAGTTTCCCGATATTCTGATGTATTTGACCTCATCGGCAGGTAAGCCCTGTGTTAAAACTATTCTTTTTTTTTTTTTTTTTTCAAAATAATTTTCCTTGATTTCTAAATATATATGTGTGTGTGTATAAATCGTGGCGTTTCTTTGCTGTACTTCTTAGGAGTCTTCACTCATCAAGCCATGAGAAACTACCGGTCGCTCGAGGCACATCGGTATTTTACTGCAGGCTTTGTTGGTGTCGTCCGTCATCACGTTACCACTAATGGTTCAGTGGTATTTCGGGCAGAGGTACGACCATCGCAGAGGGGAAATGATCCCAGCCATCAACCCTGGGTAGCTTCCAGTAAAGATGGAGAAGTCCTGGCTGGCCATTGTACTTGCATGGCAGGGTAAGTGTTCACATAAATAAACAATACTGTGTTAATTCATTTAAAGGTAGCAGTAATGTGTTATCATTGTGTATAATTTAAACATAACAATTATGTTTATTAATGACATATTAATGAATATAATGAACAGAGAAAATCCTGACTGGGATCACATAAACTACATTTTATTGCTCTGCTTCTCGATTCCTAAAATAATATAATATATTTATACTTATTTCATGTCCTTTTTTTTTTTTTCCAGACTTGGGGAATCATGTTCACACGTTGCTGCAGTGTTGTTTAAAATAGAGGCTGCAGTTCGGCTGGGTGTTACTACCATGACCTGCACAAGTAAACCATGTGAGTGGAACAACTTTTTCACCACAAAGGTGGGCCCAGCACGGATAAAAGACATTAAGTTTTATCGTGAAAGGTCAGTTTCCCGTGTTGCTGCCAGTACCACAAAGGCACGATGTCCCCTAAATTGGAAAAACCCACAAACACAAGAAAAGACCAATTTCTTAAGACTATGGCTGAGGAAGATCCTGCGCCTGTGGCACTCTCTCTATTCAGAGAGACGGCTGATGTCTTCAGATGCCAGCGTGTGATACTTCCCACCGTGATGCTGCCACCATCACTGAGAGACTTGTACAGCGAAGACAACACAAGGCTCTCAGAAGGAAACTTGAAATAAAGACTTCTGGGGTAATCAAAAACTTTAAAGTAAGTGAAGCACAAGTTCACTTTCTTGAGGAGCAAACACGAGCGCAATCACAGAGCACTGTTTGGCGTGAGCAACGCCCAGGACACATCACTGCTTCTTTTGCACACACTGTGTCCAGAACCAACCAGGACAGCCCAGCACCATCTGTGGTAAAAGGAGTGACCACAATGGCTGATGTCCAGTTAAATGTACCATCACTTCAGTATGGAAGAGCTCAAGAGGAAGTAGTTTTTAAACAGTTTTTATTGGACTTTCAAACCCAGCATGTTAATGGACAGCTTTGTAAAACTGGCATGCTAGTAAAGACTGACAAGCCATGGCTCTCAGCAACTGCAGATGGTGTTGCATCATGCGGGTGCCATGGAGCCTCAGTGGTTGAAATAAAATGTCCATTTTCAGCACGGCAGAAGACCCGTGCAGAGTTCTGCAATGATGAGGGCAGTTTTTTGTTTGGTGGGAGACTGCGGGAAGACCATCCATATTACACACAGGTACAGATCCAGATGGAGGTGTATGGAGTGCGCCAGTGTTTCTTTCTGGTCAAAGTGTCGGATGGAATCATCGTCTGCCACATATTTAAGGATGACAACTTCCTGGATGTGCTGCTTCCCAAACTTGAAGCATTTTGGATGAGACACATTGTAAAGGAACTGCTAACACGCAATGTGGAGAACTTCAGAAAACCCACTAAACCACCATTAATCACCACTTACTGTTACTGTAACAAACCATGGGATGGACATGAGACCATGGTTGGATGTGACGGTCCAAAGTGTCCATACAATGGGTGGGTTCATTTGAAGTGTGTACATCCAAAAAGAAAAACTGCACCAAAAAAGAAATGGTTCTGTAAAACATGCAAAATCACCAGTACTTGATAAAAAACAAAACTGTAGATATAACTGTACCATAGTTGTCAATTTTTCCTCACTGACCATGCTTATCAGCACTTTGGTTAAAGTTTACCCTTTAGGTTTGCCATGATGTAACACAGTATGTGATGCTGGGCAAAAACTCAAGATATGAATGTGCATTAAAATGGAAATATCAGATGTACACGACTGTAGCTTCAAGTTTTGTTTAGATTTCTTATGTGATATTATGGTGTCATCATGCTCCATAGTAAAGATTAAAAAACATTTCCTACTAATAAAGAGAAATTCAATTTGCAATTTGTAATACGTTTATTATTGCAAGTATACCCAAAACAGGACAATAAGGGGTACTCAGAAAACCAGCATATGGATATTTCTTCTAAAAATCCAAAGACAAGGAAAACAAAATCCAAAAGATAATTTTTATATTTTCTATCATTTTTAACAGTTTTCATTTATTCTCATCATGTTGTGCTGTGTTTTTCTTTCTCAGTCCATTCCATAAACACAACACTTTGGCCCAAACAGTAAATGTAGTAAAAACAGGACCAGAGATACTCAGAAAACCAGCATATGAATAATTCATTTTAAGATCCAAAGACAACTCAAATCAAGAAAAACAAAAACTTTTTTTTCATTACTTCAGTAATTTTAAACAGTTCTCATATATTCTCATGTTTTTGTGCAGTTTGTTTCACACTCAGTTTACCCCTTAAACACAATGCTTGGGCCCAGGTTCACCAATATTGCACAAACAGAAAGGAGGCGGTCGATGCTGGCATGATCCGCATTCTCTGCCTCACCTTTAAGTGACTTGATCATCTTGATTGGCAGAGTTCCTTGCAAAATTGAGTATCTTTTTTTTCATCAGTCCAATGACCCGCTCCACGTGAATTCTGATTGCAGATTTTTCCGTGAAGTTTCCACTTCTTTAGCTGACAGCTGTGCTTTTTCTCCTTTGGTGAAAGAAGGGACAACTAGTTCTGCACCACACAATACTGCAAAGTCATCTTTCAGAGGGAAGCCTCTGTCTGCTAAGATCTGGTCACCTGGCCGGTGTCTTGCTGGTGAAATGAATCCTGACTGTCGCACCAGGTCCACATCAGAAACTTTGCCCCCCATGCCAATGAAAGGAAAGTTACAGCACCTAGAGGACTGCATGCAATCAGCACCTTGGCAGTGGTGTGTTTTTTATAGTTTGAGTATGTTTGCTGGCGTGCCAAAAGACTCCCTGGCATTTCAATAAATAACTCAAAGCAATCAATAATCGAAGTCAGGCGTGGAAACTTTTCTTTGACTTCTGGTGGCAAGGTTATCTTGATGGTATCTGTGTCTGGCCATTTCACAAGAAAGTCCATCTGCTCATGTATGATGTCGATCCACTTCCAAAGTGACCTCTCACTGTTCCCTCAGGACAACCAGTCAGATTTGACAACAGTTCAAAAGAGAGATCAAGTCGCAAGCGTACCAGGGTGATGAAAAATTGGTCTTTGAAAGGAAGGCTTTTTGCTGTTTTTGACTGCATATTTTCGGCCAGGAAAGAAAAGTCTTTTCAAAAACAGACCATGTTAAGCCAGTGAAAAATTTGCAACGTGAGTCATCTCCCTCAATGTTTGATACAGATAGTCTTACTTTCTGTGCCATGTTTTGATAAAACTTGGCTTCCTCTTTAGCTGCATCTCGTTCTTGCTGCAGCACAGCGTGTAGTCATTCAGCATCTGGATGGTTTGTTCTTGCTCGTCAATTCGTCCCTGCAGGTTGGCGACTGCGTCATTTGGGGCTGTAGTTGGGGGAGATGGCGAGTCTTCAAATGTAGAACATGATGCTTGACTTGATGCTGGATCTTGCTGAACGTGGTCTGGGTTGCTGTGCACACTGTGTTTAGCTAGATTAGCACTGTTAGCTCCGCTATTGGATGGCAAAGTCTTCTCGACATGACGCACAGATGATAACTTTGTGGCGCGTTTAAAACGCTGTAAATGTTTTTTTGCCATTTCTTGTGTTTCGGTCTTATGTGGAAATATTGATGGCGCATAATCTGGATGACGGGGATCTTTAACAGGCCGTCCTGAAGAGACAAAGGGAGCAAAACGGGAGGGAGGGGCTCTGTGATTATATATACCAACTAATTTAATAGTTTTGTTGCATTTGTACAAAAAAACTACAGGGTTTAAGCCGTGATACCACAATACATGTTTTACTTACCAGTCACAAAGTGATCCGAGCATATTGTAAGAGATTTGGTTGGACTCCAATGTGATCCGTCGGCATTAACACGCCTGATAGCCGTTAGCCACTTAGCACGTCGTTCGGGGCTTCTATGTCGCTTAGGGAGCTCGAAAAAAACTTCTTCTCTTATCTGTGTGATAGTTATGTTTATGGCAGCCATACACGACACAACTTTTTGGCATTTCTAAAGTAAAACAAACGAATATCGCGCCGAGTAATGCAGTAGGTAATCTAAAGGCACCTCTCTAGGGAACGACGCAATATTTTCACCGCATCAGTAACCGGATGTGACGAATTTGGAGAA